>PVIY010045135.1:0-19356 GCA_004026745.1 Myrmecophaga tridactyla | reverse complement strand
ACAGGAAGAAGAGATTCTTTTGGGAAGCAGGGGACCTATAAAAGGAAATAGAGAAGTGCTAAAGTGAGTGAATAGTGAAAGAGCAGTGTCAATTGGAACATGTAAGGAGCCTAAGACAAGAGAAGAGCTCTGACTCAAGACTAAACATTGGGGAGTTTAAGATCAGTGCAGTCAGAGGAAACAGCATTTCATACTAAGAAAGTGCATAAGCAAATAATAGTGTGTATAATGTGAGCTGTGGATGTCAAGGAAACCTTTCTGAAAGAGAAGATATATAGATGCACAACCTATAATCATAAGACAATACAATTCGGAATTTTTGTAAGTCGTTGAATAAAAACATACTAAAAAACTGGAAACATTATCTCAATGTATTCTCAGATAAATCTATTTTAAAACATTTAGAATATGTCACTAATGGATAATTCATAAAAATGGATTATTTGGGATATGGGATATGACCAAAGAAATATTCAGGGTAAAATCTATGATCTTAAATGCATAGATAATTAAAGAAAAAAATCTAATTAAATGAACTGGGTATTAAATTTTTCTCTTTTTGTGAATAATAGAGTTTGTCCTTAAATTTAAAAATTCTAGTAGACAGTTTCACTTATGAATAAAGGTTAAATGAGAATCTGAAAATTAAATCCAGCAATGCAATATAATGAAAATTATAAATCAGGAAACTAATGCTGAATTAAGTTTAGGAAATGTATTAATGTAACTTATTACACAAATAGGTTGGTGAAAATTGTGAGATTATTGTCATGACTTCAATAGAGCTAAATTATCATTTTATGAAATTGAGCATCTCAAAAAATAGTCAATAATTTTTAGTATCAAATTGGATTCTAAATCTCTCTTAATTGGATTTTTAAATATAGCTCTTTCAAAGAAACAGACAAAACCAGATATTAATGATGAAGCATTTTAGAAATTTATTAAAATTGCAAAGCAAAGATGCCATTAATAATATCAATTTATTTAGAATTTACCAATTTAATGTGCAATTTTACAAGATGGTATGCTCTATCAATTCTAAATGAATTGCAGAACTAAGTATAAAAGTTTATACAATAAAACTTTTAGAAAATCTCAGAGAAGAACATCTTCAAGACTTTTAGTACACAAAGATTTCTAAACAGGCTATAAAAAAATAAAACCAGACAATAAATTGGACTATTTTCAGATTAGGAGGTTTTGTGTAACAAATCACCATCAAAGGAGTACAAAGGCAACCTACAAAGTGGAGGAACATCTGACAGAAGATTCATATTCACAATACATAAAGAACTCTTACAAATAATTAAGAAAAATAACAGACAACCCAATAGAAAAATAAGAAAAAAAAATACTTGAACTGAGACTCTACAAAAAAGAATATACAGTTGCCCAATAAACATATGAAGAGTTGCTCAATTTTACTACCCATCAGAAAATTACTAATTAAAATCACTATGCAATGGCACACACTTACTCACTATAATGGCTAAAATGAAAAAGAAAAGGACATGAGACAATTGGAAGTCTCAAACACTGCAATGAAAGTGTAAATTGGCAGACCCATTCCAAAAGCTGGTGGCATCTACAACCCTGTAACTCCACCTCTAGATTTACACAAAAGAAATGCGTTCACATGACCCTAGCAGAGTTTTTTAAAATGTTTAGATCACACTATTTCATTTTCACAAATACCAAAAACGGGCAAAATTCAACTGTGGTGGTCACCCTTGGGTGGGGCAGAGTGACCGAAAGGGGGCTTAAGTATGCCTTCTGGGGTGCTGATAATGTTCTGTTTCTTTTCCTGAAAGCTGGTGATCATTCCATGGGTGTACTTAGTTTGAAAAACATTTATCATCCTCTATAATAATTATCTGCACACTTTTCTGTATGTATATTCTATTTCAAAAAATTTCAGGAAATACCATGAAACCATTAGGCAAAAGGAGGCAGAAGTGTCATTTTATATATGATAGTAATATCTACTTAGAAAATTCCAAAGAAATAACCATGAAAACTATATGGAATTTAATATAGTAACTGAATTTTTATAATTTAAAAATAAATACATTTCTTTAATTTTTAATGGTTAAAAATACATGTAATAATGTTAAAAAATAAAGTGAGCAATGCAAAGTTATACATAGTAAAAAGTAAACCTCCTTCTTTTTATGTCCCACATTTTCCCATTCCTTACATAAAGGTAGTTATGGTTACCAGGTATTTGTGTGTTTTTGAGATATATTCTTTTCATAGATAAGTATATGGACAGAGAGAGAGAGAGATGGATAGATTATAATTTACCCATACAGCAGCATAGCATACACTCTCTTTTGTATTTTGTTTTTCTCATTTACCTTGGAAACAGATCAGTACAAATCAAGTTTCACATTTAAGCATGTGCATAATATTTTATTTAATCAATCCCTATTAATACATATTTATGTAGTTTCTAAAATTTGGCTTGTAAATTTAGTTTAATTACTAGAGCACTAAAATTTTTAGTAATGTTAAATTGATACCAGTCTATCAATGTATATTCCTGATAACCATGAATAAAAGGGTCTGTTTACACACTTATTGAGTACACTATTAACTATTTTATCCTTTCCTACTCAGTAGATGAAAAAAAATTGTATCTCATTGATGAACTGATGTGTATTTCTCTTATGATTAATGAAGTTGATTATCTTCATATGTTTTTAAAAGTCATTTCTATTTCTTTTTCTGTGGACTATTTGTTCATTTCCTTTATTATTTGTTCAGTGTGATGCTGCTTTTCTTATTGAATTCTAGGTGCTTTTTGTTTTTTATTGGTGTTTTTAAATTTTTTTCTACCTGCTTTTTATATGTTAAATAAATAAGTTTCTTAATATATGTATTGCAAGCATTCCTCTCAGGTTTTGATTTATCTAGAAATTTCTTTTATTCCACAGATACACAGAGAGATAGAGATTTAAACAGTAAAAACTATCATTTTCTTTTATGGCTTTGAGGTTTCTATCATACTTAAAAATCCTTTCCTCCATCATAATTATTTAAAAATTTTTCCCATGTTTTCTTCTAATACTTTTTTGGATTTATTTCTGTTTCAAATACTTTTTTGGATTTATTTCTGTTTCAATTTTTTATCCAGCTAGAATTTATTTTGGTATAAAGAGCAATTAGTGAAGCAAACATTCTTTTACAGCTAACTAAGCATTTGTACCACTACTGTTTGTGTGAAGGGTGTATCTATATGTCCTAGAATTATTTCTTATACAAAAAACAGTACCTTTCTTATATAGTAGAAAAAAAGAATATATAATGGAAAACATGTAACAGAAAAAATTCATAATAGAGACAATATATGAGGCACCCAAGGATAAAATTAATCAGAAATGTGCAGACCATATTTCAAAAAATTCCAAACCATTCTCAAGGTCCTAAAAACTGGAACAGAAAAAATATCATCTTACTGAATGGAAAAAAAAGTATCAATTATTCTTCATTCTCCTCCAAAATATTCATGTCCATTTGAGTATTTAAAGGTTTAATGTGGTTACAACTAAAATCAATGTAGGAAGTTTATTTTTACTTGCAAATAATCCATCTGTAAGAATAAATGAATTTTAAAGCCAAGAAAAATATGAAAAAATACATTTATAAAATTTACACTATATGATATTAAAGTGTATTTCAAAGAGACCATACACTCATCCTGCCCACTTTCACCTCCTTCTTCTAGAGCTATGGCAAAGAGTAACTGTCTAAGGCCTGAGCATGGTAGATCTAAGTATTTAGAATCACAGCCTGAACAGCTTCCTTCCTCAAAGAAATTTCAGGAGCAATCCCCAAACCTTCTTCCACTCTACCTACATCTCCACTGCACACTCACATCCTGGATCTTCTCCTCTCCTTTGTCTATGCCACCTTTGAAATCCTGATTTCAAGCATCCCATGCTCTGATTCACTTTCACAATCCAGTACATCTGCCCAAAGGAACAATGCTTCCACTTCATGAGGGTCTCAACACACACACACACACACACACAGAGCTTATTATGCACAACCACCTACCTGTTTTCCAGGTTAGGTTCTATGGCCCCAGTATTTTAATCCCTCTCTTGAAAACACCTTCAAATACCTTACTTCTTGCTCCCTTTGAGGAATTCATGGTCAAAAACTGAAGGGTCAATTTTTTTTCCCTACCTGCGAGCTAACATGTTAGCCTGCCACAATATCGTGGATGCTGGCAGAAGAGTAGACCTTCTGGATCAGAGACATAAAAATGTTTATTGCAGCAACACAACAATTTTCTGCTGGTTCCCTGCCCCCAATTTCCATAGGGTGACATGAAAAGGGTAAGATGACACCTGCACAATCAATGGGCTGCATTCCATGAAAAAACCCTCATCTCAGGGACAGTAAGGATGCTCACTACATATAGACATTATCTTTCTTATGATAGACAGTAAGCTTATCTCTTATTCTGGAGGGGGACATTATCTCTACTTTCCAATCCTGTTCACTGCACAAACATCACTGAAAACATAGACAGCCCAGAATAAGTACAAGTCAGTGCTTCTGCTCACAATCTGTACATGTGATAAGTCCATGGAGGATTCCTCAGCGCTCAGCTATGTCTTCTCTAAGCAGTTGGAGAAACATTGCTAGAGAAGTCTTCCAACTGGGCTGAGAAGTTTCAGTCGCCTGCCTCACCACTTTCACCCTTTCTATTGAATTATGAACATAACCCTACAACAAGCCTTCCATTTCCATTTTAAAAATAAAACCCCAATTCCCCTCCACCTACCACTTGACCTCTCTGCTTCTCTTCAGACCAAAACTTCAAAGAAGTTGATTACACTCCCTGTCTCTACTTCCTTACCTCTAGTCCACTCTATAGGATTTTCTGCCTAATATTCTTTTCAAATGACTCTTATCAAGTAAGCATGTTGCCAGATTCACAGAGATTCTTCCCACTTCATCCAAAACTACATAAATGTATTCAAAACAGTCAACATCCTTTCTTCTTGAGAATTCTCCTGATCTGTCTTCTGTGAAATCAGCATGCTCAGAGATTTAATTCTCTGAATGTTCCCTCTCAATCTCCTTTGCTGGATCTTCCTTCTCTATCCATAAGGCTGGTTTCAAGGTTGTGTGCCTTGTGGCCCTGCTCTTCATAGGGTCTTATGCTTTGTTTAACACTCTGCTGTCCTCATCTTGACATAGTTCATGTTTGAATAAGGAGCCTTGCATCTTTATTTTGCACTGGGACTCACAAATTATGTGCCAGATCCAGTTTATCCCCTCCAAAATAGTGGATAGTGCCTCAAGGCTCAGTCTTCTCTCCTTCCACATTAATTTGCTAAGTAATTTCATCAAGGTCCATGGTTTTAAATACCTTCTATATTCTATAACTGCTGTAAGGTTTTACCAGCACAAACATTTCCTCTCAGTTGCTCTTGCACTTCATATATCTACATCTGGATGGCTAAAGCCTATCTCAAAATTTATATGTTCAAATAGAAGCTCTTGATTTCCCATTCTCTGCAAAATTCTTTCTCCCAAGTTTTCCTCCATATTTTTAAATGATACACCATCTATCAAGTTGCGTAAGCTCCAAACCAGGCCTTATTCTTTATGTCTCCCTTTTCTCATCCCTACATACAAGCCTTGCCATCAAGCCCTGTCCTCTCTGCCTCCAATTACTCTCTTGAACCTGTTTGCATCTTGACATGTGCATTGCCTCCATCATCTGCACCATGGTCAACCGCCTGGACAACAGTAATAGCTTCCCGTCTTGGGTTCTTTTTCCCATCCTTATTTCCTACAATTTATTCTCTATAAAACAGCCAAGGTCTTTTTTGTTGTTATGTATTTTCTTATACCTTGTATTTTGGGAACATTTTCAGAATTACAGGAAAATACCAAAAGCAGAACAAAGAATTTTCATATATCCTTATCCCAGATTTCCTATACCAAATTTGCTTTATCATTGTCTACCTCTCATATAATTAAATAGAATAGATTTAATATAGAAAATTACATTTCTCTTTCTACATACACATAGATATATATATATATATATTAAATTTCCCATTGATGTTTCTTTTGCAAATATCATTTGCAAGTAGGTTGCAGACATGATACCCATTTATCCTTTAATACATCAGTGTGTATTTCCTAAAACAAGAATATGCTCTTAGTTGACCACAATCAAGAAATTAACCTTGATATGGCATTATTATCTAATCTGCTGATCTTATTTGAATCTGGCTGATTGTGCCAATAGTCTCTTTTATAGAAGAATAATTTTTCCTGGTTCAGAAAGTAGGCCAGGATTGCAGTTTGTGTTCAATTGTCATGTTTCTTCAGTTTCCTTTAATACGGAACCCTTTGTTCACTAGAATATACGGAAGTACTTAAAAGAAAGATGTTCACATGTTAAAGGACACAAGTGCCACCTTAAAGAGGCTACTTCTATCAAATCCAGCATAATTTGAGCATCGAAACAATTCATCATAATAACAGATTATAACCCACTGAATAAATTAAGAATCCATGAGCCCATATTGTCAAAAATAAGTAAACCAGTAAATAACTAAATGGGAAAGAAGTGAAAGCCCTTCACTATACCAGAATGTCAATCGCTAAAAATAGAAGAAATAATGGAATTTAACAACATAATTTATCAAACACTAAAGTAATAATTGTTTCAGGCAAGAATGATCAAAAGAAGTTAAAACTAGTGGGGGAGAGTTTGATAAGAAATAAGATATTTATATAGTCTGCAAATGTCTTGCCACAAGATACTTAAAAAAAAAAACAAAACAGTAACTTTTTGCTGGGAAAATGTAGCAGGCATCACTATAACCAAGTGATTGAAGTTAACATAACCAGTAACGGACAAACAGATAACATACGTTTCCTGGTAAGATGCAGGAAGAGACCACATCACCTCCGTGGTATACCTGCCCAAAATGAACAGGCAATCTATTTGGGGAAAACATAAGACACCTGAATTGAGAGACAGTCAATCAAATAATTCGCCTAAACTCTTCAATAATGTCAAGGTCATAGAACATCTTCATTTTTTTCTAATTAACATAAGGTAGATCATATAACTCTCCCGCTGAAAAGCGACTCAGTATCTTCCCGGCTGTTTTTAGAGGGGACTATCCAGACTCCTTTCCTATTTGTCCTATAAGACCTGACTCTCATCTTCCTCTTCACCTGGATTATGGCGTGTTCTTTTCCTCACCCCTTAGATTCCAGCCACACTGCTCTCTCTATTCCTTAAGCATGACAAGCCCTTTCTTATTCAGAACCTTTGCACAATTCCTTTCCTTGACTTGGGCTGCTTTCCCTCACTCTGCCTGATATCTGGTATTCATGTTACAAGTTTACTTCTCTTTCACAGGATGAGCTAATTCCTGTGCTGCATATGTCTTCAGAGGCCTTTCCTAATTACCTATCCAAGCAGCTTGCTCACTTATGCTCTATCTCAACACAGTGTATATTCTTCATAGAACACACCAGAATTGCTAATGCTGTTCTTTAATTTTCTGATTACATGTTTTGGGTCAGTCTCTTTATAAAATTTAAGATCCATGGTCTGTCTTATTTACTTATGTAGCCCAGGCTCCTAGGTTAGACCTGGCACATAATAGACAATCAATTAATAGTTTTGTCTGAACAGATGAATAGAGTACTATGTGTCTGGCACTATGCTGGCTTCTGGAGATACAGCGTGGTCCCAGTTCAGACTCCATTTCCTCTGTCATGGAGGTGATAATGTCCAAACCTCTTGGGCTTTACACTTACACACTCATGGCCTGGTGCCCATGGGATCACTCCTGTCTAGTCTTCAGTAACTCCCTCAGCACTCGTTTCATTCTAGTCAAACTGAACTAATTTAAGCTCCCTCCCATGCTCTGCTTTCCCTTCACACACACTGAATCCTGCAATCCTCTTCCCTATGCTTCCTTCCATTTACAGTGACTTCTTGCAGAAACCCTACTTCACTCTTCCACACCGCTGCCACTTCTGTCCCAGGAGTCTGATTTAAACCCTCTTCTCTGTTTCTATAATCCTATTTTCCGTGTATTTAATTGTTGTTTTATTAATTTATTTTATTTACTAGACTGTCAGATTCTTGATAGTGTTGATTTCCAGAGTTAGCAGAAGATTTGGTATGTTTTGTTCATTAAAAAAATAATTTCCAGAGTGAATGAATGAATACAGATAAGCCCAACATCTTGACGAAAGGAAAATTCAGATTTAATGAATATCCATTATCATAGACCTTAAAAACTCATGTTGTTTCCTTCTCCACATTTTGAAACTCCCCTCCGTTGTGAATCCAAATATAATGAAAAGAAAAACTTATTTCCCATCTTTGCTTACCCATAAGGTGCAGATATGTGACTTATCTTCAGCCGATGAGGTGAACCTTTGTAAAGCTTGAACTCAGAAGCAAGCTGTGGGAAGAAAGAGGCAGAGCCCTAGATAACTGCATTGCTGGTCCTTGTATCAGGAGGAACAGGACGTGTCCTAGGAGGGCAGTGGCAGCTGTCCCTGTACCATGTGAATGTGCTGGGAATTGATCGTTAGCCTGTCTCCTGCTCCCTCCACAACTCCAATGACTCTGAGAGATTTCCAAAATCCCCTGCAAAATTTCTTTCTATTTAAACTGGTTAGAGAGGATTCTGTTATCTGCAACTAATAAAGAATATTCATCATGAAGGAGGGATAGGTATGAAATGTTTGCTTAGAGGAAGCAGTGAGTTCACCTGACCTAGCCTTCAAGGGTGAGTGCTTGGATTTGAGAAATTGTGAAAAGAGGCGTCCAAGTGAAGCAAAGCACAGATGTGGGAAAGTGCAAAATGAATACAGGGAGCAATGAACAATGAAGAGTTTCATTTGGTCAGAGTAGCATGGATGAGGAAGAGTTGGAAGAAACACCAAAATATAGTTTGGGTCCAGATTGTATAGGATATTGAGTGGCAGGGTAAGAACTTCATTCTGAAATAAATTAACCCATAAATTAATTTATTATGTGTTATCTAGAAGACAGGTATTTCTCATTTGATTTTACTTCACGTAAAAAAGGATACAGAGCTCAGCCCCATCACTGATTTCTGCTATAAATCTAACCTCATTGGCCGGTAAATAGTTGTGGTCTTTATTAAACATTTCGTGTGTCATGGGAGTAAATGGCATCATACTGTATTGGGATTGATATTTCAGTTCTCTCTATCCCACCACTGCTGAGCCAGAATTCTTTCCACACACCCTACCCCACTTCTTTCTCCTGATACATCCACATTCCTCATATACCCTGCTTTGGAAAATAAAGAACATAGCACTTAATGTTACTGTTTAAACAAAAATACACATCTGTTTGTACTAAAAAGTGTTCCTCTAAACACTTTAAAGGTGGTGGCATGGCACTCATTTTTCACAATGTAGGTTCCCCCTGTCCCAGGAGTGGGCAGCGAGGGTAGCGTTGCAGTCAATACTACCACCAGCATCCTAGAGATTAGCTTTAAATAACCAGATCCCGGGAATGGGATGTGAAGTTACACACTCATCTGATCATCTGAAATTAAGGCGCCCACCAAGGGTAAGATCTCAAAGGAAAAATAGTCATTTCTTCCCAATCTGAAACTTTCAGACTTTTTTTTTTAAGAACTAGTAGGTCTTTATGCATCTTTTTTTTTTTAACCAAAATTTTTCTGTAATTCATATATATTCCATCTCCTTACCTTACTCTGTTTTCATATTCTGACTCCTTTTGCTTTGTCTCTTGATGCATCTGAAGAATATATAGGAGAGCTATGGAACCACTATTAAAAAGGAGGTAACTTGCTCTGCTAATATCACCTCTTCTATTCCCTTTGAGAGAAACTTAAGACAACTCCAATACTTCACAACTAGATTCTCAGAACTTTCACAAATTCAAGGATACTTTTAGGAATAAAAAAAAAAGAGGAGAAGGACAAGTGAAGAGAAGGAGAACGAAGGAAAAGGCATATTCCTACCTTCAGAACTCTTGTCCACAAGCTTTCCTAGGAAAGTTTTAAATATTCTTTAGAGGTGGCCATAGCTACATGCATGATATGCATCAATTAACTTTGGCTAAAAGTGGCAAATAGTATGCTGGTTCTTGATTGATATTCCCATAGTAACTGCTGATGAGCCATCCCAACCTGAGGGTGATAATTTCAGAGCTCTGTTTCATATAAGTCCATTCCTGGCAGGCATACTATTTCATAATTTCTTTTATTCATGACTAGGAACTAAAGTCTTTTGAGTAAAGTGAGATCACAACATACTGATTTCAAATATTCTACATTATCACTATCTCTGTTTACTGAATGTTAATTAAAAACAAAAGTGGCCTCTCAGATGGCCACGTTAAAGTACCACAACAACTCTGTTAAGGGAAGAGTACGTTTAATGGCATGCCTTTACCAGACATTTAAAAATCCAGAAGAAATAATATTGGAGGTAAGGACTGCATTTTGGTTCATCAGATAAGGGATGCAGAAGACAAGAAAGCATGTTAAAAGTTCTTGAGTAGTGAAATGACAAGATCTGGACAATTCCAGGAAACAGATAGTATTTTTAATTTGAAAATTCAGATAGATTTTTTTAGAAGATACTGAGTAATTCTTTCATCAACTCCTAACACAACAGCATCCCCCCACCTGACTCAGAGGAAGTAAGGATACATGATTTGATAAGTCGAATTATTATTCAGCCTATACTCTATTTTGAGACATTTCTGATCTAACATGTCCAAAGGTCATGGATATGTCTTAAATATTCTAAAAACCACTTCCAAAAATCTTAAAGGTATTTTATTTATTTTTCTAAGTTATAGGCTTATTTAATGGAACAATAATTCTTATATAAAATTTGCATAGATATTCTAATGCAATTAAATGAGAATGAAAAGGACAAGAAAAAGCCATTAGGTATTGATGAGATCATTGGAAGCTATTTTGCCTTATCAAAATATCAGATAAAGAAGCATTACTTTGCCTTCAAAGAAGCATCCTGATTTTGTAAAGGAACCTGCAGAGATTTCTTGGTCTGAGAGAATAGATCCCTTATCTAGCCCAGGGGTTAAATCATGATTGTCCTAATTAGTTATGGTGATCCTAATCTCATTCTATTTGGCCATTGATTAGTCTGAGGATTGGTATGTCACCCAATTCTAGGTAATGTGACATAATGGAAAGTCTGCTGGAGAGAGCATCTCTTCAAATGAAAAGACTCACGAGCGTTCAGGCTGATATTACATAGCTGAAAGCCCCAACCTTCTAATCATGTGGTTTGTGTTTCAGGTATGGTCAGCCCCATCCTCAAACAGGCCCCAGCCCAATTCATCTCTTTAGTGTAAACTATCATGCATGGTCCTAGGAGTTAGCTCACCATGAAAAACAAAGACACTTCTATCATCAGGAAATTCCAAGTGTTTAGGAGTTACCTCCCAGGAGCCTAATACAAAGGCAAAACTTCTCTTTGGGTGGGGCCTAGACACCTTAAGTGTCAGGCTGCTTGACTGAGAGTCTTAGGCCAGCTTCTGCTGTGCAGTGATTGCTTCTTTTCTTTATCAGTTGATTTTTTTAAACTTTTTTTATTGTATAGTGAACATGTATACAAAGCAAAAAAATAAAAAACAATGGTTTCAAAGCACTCAACAAGTGATTACAGGACAGATCCCAGAGTTTGTCATGGGCTACCATTCGATCCTCTCCTATTTCTCCTTCTAGGTGCTCTAGAATATAGGAGGCTAGAGGGCTTAAATTCTTTTAAATCATCACAATCGACTTTTTTCCTTCTTTTTTTGTGAAAAATAACATATATATAAAAAAGCTATAAATTTTAAAGCACAACACCACAATTAGTTGTAGAACATATTTCAACTTCGACATGGGTTACAATTGCACGATTTTAGGTTTTTACTTCTAGCTGCTCTAAAATACTGTAGACTACAAGAGTTATCAATTTAATGATTCCACATTCATATTCATTTGTTAAGTCCTATCTTCTATATATGTTTCCACCATCATCTTTGATCTTTCCATGCCTGTCTTTAGGGTTGTTTGGGCTATGGCAATTATTAATTTTTCATATTGGAAGGGTCTGTCACTAACATGGGGTAAGGAAATGGAACTATCTGATGTTCTGGAGAGGCTGGGCTAGGTTTCAGGACTTACCTGGACCAGACCCATCTGGAGGTTGTATGTTTCTGGAAAGTTACTCTAGTGCCTGGAACCCTTGTGGAATCCTATATATTGCCCTAGGTGTTCTTTAGGATTGGCTGGAATGGGGTTGGCAGGTTATGATAGGAAGCAAGGTCTGCCTGAAGCTTGTGTAAGAGCAACCTCCAGAGTAGCATCTTGACTCTGTTTGAGCTCTGACACTGGCACTTCATTAACTACACTTCTTTCCCCCCTTTCGGTCAGGATGTAATTGTTGATTCCACAGTGCCAGGTCTGAATTCATCCCTGGAAGTCATCTCTCATGTCGCCAGGGAGACTTTCACCCCTGGTTGTCTTGTCCCACGTAGGGGGAGGGCAATGATTTCCCCTTGCAGAGTTGGACTTAGAGAGACTGAGGCCACATCTGAGCAACATCAGAGGTCCTCCAGAAGTAACTCTTAGGCATGCCTACAGGTAGTCTGAGCTTTTCTGCTACCTACACAAGCTTCACAAGAGTAAGCCTCATGATCAAGGGCATGGCCTATTGATTTGGTTATCCCTAAAGTTTGACACAGTATCAGGGGATTCCCTGATGGTAAGGTTTAATAGTTCCGTAGTCTTTCTCCCCTCCCTCGGGGGACTTTGCCAATACTTTTTGATTATCTGCTTAATATACTCTAGGATGTATCCAGGAATTACAATAATCGATACAGGATTAAAGGACATCTTTCTTATTCTGTGCTTCCCGCGTTTCAGTTGTTCAAATGAACTATATAGATAGATTGAATTAGATTATGCACTACAGAAAATTTCAGTCCCAGATCAAATAAACCTTTCTACCATTGGTCTCAAAGAGTATGTGTGGTTCTAAAGTATAGACACTGTCTTCCTTACCCCTATGTTCTGAATTACTTTAACACCAACCTGTTCGATTTCATTCTTATCTCTAAATATCAGGTTATATATATAAAACAGCCTCTCAAAATCCAGAAATAATAATCACCACTCCAGACTTAATGAATCTGCTCTAAAAGCTTAAAATCTAGGCCCCTGTTTTCTTATAAGTATCTTCTAAAGGGGACCATACTGTTATTGTTTTTTTGTTTCTGGCTTATTTTGTCTCACCAACTGTCCCACATGTTTATTCACATCGTTGCACATCTCACGACATTGTTTCTTTTTGTAACAACACAACCTTTGCTCATAAGTATACACCATCGTTCACCAACCTACTTCTCCGTCAGTGCATCCTTCAGGCACCTGCATTCACCGGGCAGCATGTAGAAGGCCCAAAGTCCACAGTCCATCAACATTTTCAATTTTAGATTATTTCATTGTTCCCAAGAGACAGAAAACCAATAAGCACACCCTCCCCAAATAAGAAATCTAAAACTCCTCTTAACTCTTTCCCTCCCCCCATTATTTACCTCTGCTATTGCTGTGGTAGTGCTGATGGTTTCCTTTCGAACACAGCTCATAGCATGCAATAGCAGTTATGCCCCTGTACCCAGGATTTAAACACTCTTTATACAAGAATCATATCTTTGAAGTAATTTTTATAAGAACTCATTCATATTTCTAGTGTGAATCAGTGGGACATGTAGGTCTACACAACTCCTTTCAATCTTGTACATCTTCAATGTGGTAATATCACTTATAGACCCTTAGAGAATCATATTCGTTCCTATCTATTCCCTTACATTGGAGTTCAACCTCATGAGCTAATGGCTCACCCAACTCTAGTCCCCTATGCTCATCATAAAAGTGGAATCATACAGTATCTATCCTTTTGTGTCTTGCTAACTTCACTCAGCATTATGTCCTCCAGGCTCATTCATCTTGTCATGTGCTTCAGGATGTCATTTTGTCTTACTGTTGCATAACAGTCCATCATATGTATATACCATATTTTGTTGATCCACTTGTCTGTTGATGGGCATTTGGTTTATTTCCATCTTTTGGCAATTGTGAATAATGCTGCTATGAACATCGGTGTGCAAATGTCTGTTCATGTCATTGCTTTCAGATCTTCTGGGTATATACCAAGTAGTGCGATTGCTGGGTAATAGGTCAACTCCATATTTAGTTTCCTAAGGAACCGCCGAACAGTCTTCCATAGTGGCTGCACCATTATACATTCCTACCAGCAGTGCATAAGTGTCCCAGTTTCTCTACATCCTTTCCAACATTTATAATTTCCTGTTTGTTTAATAGCAGCCATTCTTATATGTGTGAGGTGTTATCTCATTGCAATCTTGATGTGCATTTCCCTTACAGTCAGTAAAAATGAGCATCTCTTCATGTGCTTTTGAGCCATCTGTATTTACTCTCCAGAAAAATGCTTATTTATATCTTTAGCCCATTTTATAACTGGATTGTTTGTTCTTTTGTTCTTGAGTTGTATGATTTCTTTGTATATACAGGAAATCAAACCTTTGTCTAATATGTGATTTCCAAGTATTTTCTCCATTGAGTTGGCTACCTCTTCACCTTTTTGACGAAGTCTTTTGAAATGCAGAAGGATTTGATTTTGAGGAGTTCCCATTTATCTATTTTTTCTTTTGTTGCTGTGCTTTGGGTATAAAGTATAGGAAGCTACCTCCTATTACTAGGTCTTGAAGATGTTTCCCTATATTTTCTTCTAGAAGCTTTATGGTGCTAGTTCTTATATTTAGGTGTTTGAACCACTTTGCATTAATTTTTGTGTGGGGTGTAAGATTGGGGTCCTCCTTCATTCCCTTGGCTATTGATATCAAGTTCTTCCATGCCCAATTATTGAAGACTGTTTTGTCCCAGTTCAGAGGATTTTGGGGCCTTGTCAGTAATCACTTGACCATAGATTTGGTGGTCTATTTCTGCACTGTTGATTCGATTCCATTGGTCAGTGCTTCTATCTTTGTGCCAGTACCATGCTGTTTTGGTGACTGTGGCTTTATAATAGGTTTGAAAGTCAGGGAGTGTTAATCCTCCAACTTCGTTCTTCTTTTTTAGGATACTTTTAGTTGTCTGGGGTCTCTTCCCCTTCCAGATAAATTTGGTAGTTAGCTTTTCTAATTCTTCAAAATAGGTTGTTGGAATTTTGATTGGCACTGTGTTGAATCTGTAGATCAATTTAGGAAGAATTGACATCTTAACTATATTTAGCCTTCCTATCCATAAGCAGGAGATGCCTTTCCCCCTATTTAGATCTCCTTTGATTTCTTTTAGCAATGTTATGTAGTTTTCTGTGTACAAGTCCTTTATATACCTGTTTAAGTTCATTCCTAAGTACTTGATTCTTTTAGTTGGTATTTTGAATGGAACTTTTCCCTTAACTGACTCCTCAGCTAGGTCATTACTTGTGTATAGAAACATTACTGATTTTTGCACATTAATTTTATATCCCATCACCTTGCTGAGTTTATTAGCTCAGGTAACTTTTCTGTAGATTTCTCAGGATCTTCCAAGTATAGTATCATATCATCTGCAGATAGTGAAAGTTTTACTTCTTCCTTTCCAATTTGGATGCCTTTTATTTCTTTGTTCTGCCTGATTGCTCTAGCTAGAACTTCTAGCACAATGTTGAATAATAGTAGTGACAGTGGACATCTTGTCTTGTACCTGATCTTAGGGGGAAAGCTTTCAGTCTCCCTCCATTGAGTATGATGCTGGCTATTGCCTTTTCATATATTTCCTTTAGCATATTGAGGTAGTTACATCTGATTCCTATCTTATGGAGTGCTTTTATCAGAAAAGGATGCTGAATTTTGCTGAGTGATTTTTCAGCATCAATAGAGATGATCATGTGATTTTTCCCTTTTGATTTGTTAATGTGTTGTATTACATTAATTGATTTTCTTGTGTTGAACCATCCTTGCATCCCTGGAATAAAGCCCAGTTGGTCATGGTGTATAATTCTTTTAATGCGCTGTTGGATTCAATTTGTTAATATTTTATTGAGAATTTTTGTATCTGTGTTCACTAGGGAAATTAGCCTCTAGTTTTCCTCTCTTATAGTGTCTTTACCCAGTTTTGGTATTAAAATGATATTAGCAAAAATGATGAATATGCAACTATATGATAATATTAAGAATTACTGATTGTATATGTAGAATGGAATGATATATTAATGTTCTTTTGTTAAGTTTTTTAATTAATAAAAAGTTTAAAAAAAAATGATATTAGCTTCATAAAATGAGTTAGGTAGAGTTCCTTTTTCCTCAATTTTTTGGAGAAGTTTGAGCAGGATTGGTGTTTGCTCTTTTTGGAATGTTTGATAAAATTCCCTTGTGAAGCCATCTGGCCCTGGGCTTTTCTTTGTAGGAAGATTTTTGATGACTGATTGAATCTCTTTACTTGTGATTGGTTTGTTGAGTGCTTCTATTTCTTCCTGAGTCAGTGTAGCTTCTTTGTGTGTCTCCAAGAATTTGTCCATTTCATCTAACTTGTCTAGTTTGATGGTGTATAGTTGTTCATAATATCCTCTTATGATTTTTTTTATTTCTTCAGGGAGTGTGGTAACACACCCCTTCTCATTTCTGATTTGTTTATTTGCATCCTTTCTCTTTTTTCATTGTCAATCTTGTTAGGGGGCCCATCAATTTTATTGAGTTTCTCAAAGAACCAACTTTTGGTTTTATTGATTCTTTCTATTGTTGTTTTGTTCTCCCATTCATTTACGTCTGCTTTAATCTTTGTTATTTTTCTTCTCCTATTTGCTTTGGGGTTAGTTTGCTGTTCTTTCTCAAGTTCCTCCAGGTGAGCAGTTATGGCCTCAATTTTTGCTCTTTCTTGTTTTTTAACATATGCATTTAGGGCAATAAATTTCCCTCTCAGCATAACTTGGCTGTATCCCATAAGTTCCGATATGTTGTTTTCTCATTTTCAATCATCTCCAGATAGTTACTGATTCCTCTAACAATTTCTTCTTTGACCCACTGGTTGTTTAAGAGTGTGTTATTTAATCTCCATGTATTTGTGAATGTTCTCATTCTTTGGTAGTTATTGAGATCCAGCTTCATTACATTGTGATCAGAGAAAGTTCTTTGGATCATTTCACTGTTTTTAAATTGATAAAGACCTGTTTTGTGCCCCAGCAGATGATCTACCCCAGAGAATGTTCCCTTAGCACTAGAGAAGAATATATATGCTTGTGCTTTGGGGTGCAAAGACCGGTATATGTCTGGTAGGTGTAATTCATTTATCAAGTTATTTAATTTCTCTATGTCCTTGTTGATCTTCTGTCTGGTTGTTCTATCTCTACAACAGAGTGGTGTATTGAAGCCTCCTATTATTATTGTTGAAACATCTATCTGTCCCTTCAGTTTTGCCAATGTCTGTCTCATGTACTTTGGAGCACCTTGATTGGGAGCATAAACATTTATGATTGTTATATCTTCTTGGTGAATTGACCCTTTAATTGGTATATAGTGTGCTTCTTTGTCTCTTATGATGTCTTTACATTTAAAGTCTATTTTGTCCAAAATGAGTATAGCTACTCCTATTTTCTTTTGGTTACAAAATCTTTTTCCATCCTTTCATTTTCAATTTGTGTATCCTTGTGTCTAAGATGAGTCTCTTGTAAGCAGCCTATAGCTGGATTATGTTTCTTAATCCATTCTGCCAATCTGTACCTTTTAATTTTTAAGTTTAGTTCATTAGCATTCAAAGTTATTACTGAAAAGGCTCTTGATTCCACCATCTTATCTATTTTATTTTATTTGTCAGATCTATATATTCTTTTCCCTCTTTCTCTTTGCATTCTTTAAATTACCCTTACCAGTACTTTTCTATTCTGTGCCCCCCTCCAGATCTGTCTTTTTTTATTCAGCTGGCAGAACTCCTTTTAGTGCTTCTTGTTGGGCTGGCCTCTTGTTGACAAATTCTTTCAGGACTTCTTTGTCTGTGAAAACTTTAATCTCTCCCTCAATTTTGAAGGACGATTTGGCTGGGTACAGAAGTTTTGGCTGAAAGTCTTTCTCTTTCAGGATCTTGAACATATCATTCCACTGCCTTCTCACCTCCGTGGTATTAGTTGAGTAGTCTGAACTCAGTGTTATTTGGTTTCCCTTGTATGTAGTAAATTGTTTTCCTTTTGCTGCTTTCAGGGTTTTCTGCATCTATTCAACATTTGACACACTAATTAGTATGTGTCTTGGGGAAGGCTTATTTGGATTTATTCTGTTCGGAGTTCTTTGGGCTTCTTTGACTTGTATATTTATATCCTTTATGAGGGTTGGGGAATTTTCCCCCATTATATCCTGAACTGCTCTTCCTAGACCTTACTCCTTTCTTCTCCTTCTGGGATACCAGTGATTCTTATATTTGGGTGCTTTATTTTGTCTATCATTTCCTTGAGTTCCCATTCAATTTTTTCCATCTTTTTTGCCATTTGCTGTTTTGAGTCTTCGAAGACAATTATCTTGTCCTATATATCACTTATTCTTTCTTCTGTCTCTTCAAATCTGATGTTCTGTGCCTCTAGTATTTTTTTCTTTCTTTCTTTTTTTTTGCTTGGGCAGGCACTGGGAATTGAACCTGGGTCTCCAGCATGATACCACTTGCTGAGCCACTGTGCTTGCTGAGCCACTGTGGCCCACCTTAGGGCCACATGTTTTTTACTGGGCCACAGAGTCTTTAATCTCTGTGATTTCCACTATTTTTCTATCTATTCTTTCAAATTCCTCTTTGGGCTTTTCTACTGTCTTCTGGATCTCCTTTGTATCATTTGCTCTCCACTTATTTTATTAAATAGAGTTGTATGAACATTTCTGTTTAGTTGTCCCAACATCTGTGTCTCCTCTGGTATTTTAATTTGGTCATTAGACAGGGCTATATTTGTCTGCATTGTGATATCCTTAGTGATTTTCTGCTGTCTTCATGGCATGTAAACATCATAATTGATTTACTTCGGGAGTTGATTTCTTTCAGTAGTCTAAGACTTTGTGTTCGTGGGATGGTTTTACAGCAGGGAGCAGGGCATGGGGTAGAGCACTCAGTCTGGTGATTTGTTTCAGGGCAAGTATGGATGCAGGTTGGGGATGTTACACTGATGCTTGTGAACGTGGGTGCCCAACATCCAGGGAGGATGTGGCTTTGCAGGCGCACAGTTCTGGGGGATGTAACCCTGGTGTGCACTGGTCTAAGGCACAGGGCCCTTTGTGTGCATGCATAG
>PVIY010045134.1:0-19286 GCA_004026745.1 Myrmecophaga tridactyla | reverse complement strand
GGAGCGGGGCTGCAGGTGGAGCCGGGACCACAGGTGGAGCCGGGCTGCAGGTGGAGCGGGGACCACAGGTGGAGCCGGGGCTCAGCGCGCCCAGAGCATCGGGGAAAGAGAGAGAAGGCTAGCAAGGGCCGGTTAGCAGCGCCTCTGCACGGGGCCCCGAGGCGGGGGCCCGGTCACGTTCTGGGGGTTGCAGAGCCGGGGCCGCCAGGCCTGGCTGGGGAAGACTGGCCACCCGGCCGCGCCGCCAAAGCCACCGATGGACGCTGCCCTGCCGGCGCCTAGAGCGTCCCGGAAGCGCCCGCGGGGGCGGGGCCTGCGGCGGGCGGGGCGCGGCGCGCACTTCCTGCGGCGCGCACGGGCGGCCACCTCGGGGCTCGGAAGGTGAGTGGGCGCGGGGCCGGGCGGCGGGGTCGGCGGCGTGGGGCGCCGGAGGCCTCCCGGGCGTGCGGCCGTGCTGGGTACCCCGCGGGTACGGCTTGGGCGGCTGCGCGGCCCAGAACGGCCTCGTCTGACCCCGCCCCGGTCGGCCGTGCCGACCCCTACGGAGCCGCCCCTCGCCCTGACCTTGGCCTCGGGCGCCAGAGCCGGGTGCTGAGGGTCTCGGAAGCAGAAGCGGGCCGCAGAGCGCTGGCTCTTAGCTATAGGGGGCTTTCCCTTTGCGGGGCGACGGTTGTCGCTGTTCCCGCTGTGCAAATGGGAAACAGCCCAGGAGAAGCCCCCCGGCCTGAGGTCTCACGGCTGCATGGTATAGAGGCGCCGGACCTCAGCCGGGGCAGGCCGCTGCGCTCTGCGCCCTGCGCCCGAGCTCTCCGAGATGCTGCCCTTTCCCACGCGGCACAGAACTCCAGGCCGGGCGAGGGGCGGAGGAATGTTCGCTTTCGACCCGGGGGGGCGTTTGTGCCCCACTCCCTCTTCAGCCTGTTGCAGCCGCCTGGGGTGGGACCTGCTGCAGCTGGCCCTGGCATCCGTGGAACTAAAGGGCTTCCATCCTTGACCCCACCTCCGCTCAGGCAGTGCGCGTGCCCTTTTCCCAGATGGGGTCCCCCTGTATTAACTAAGTGACTTAAGATGTTATTGATTGAGGCTGTACTTTTTTTTTTTTAATCTGAAATGAGTGTGTCTTTGCAATGCCAATGCAAGGGAGAGCAGGCCAGTATGAAATAAGATTACTCAAAACTCTTGGCCAAGGTGATTTTGTATTTCTTAGCAGTTCTTCAAAGCAGCATATTGGGAATTTAAAGATATATGTGTAAATCTGCAGTGGAAAAAGTTGTGAGCTCTTTTATTCACGATAAAATCTAAAATCCTGTGAAAAGCCATTGGTTGCAGCTGGGACTGGGTGATTTTTTGGTAAAAACACTAATGTATTATTTCATCTCCATCTAGTAAAAGATATACTTGTACACTGTTTTATACTTGTATTTCATGATATTAAAACAATGAAGTTAAAAAAAAAAGATGTTACTGAGGTGGTTGGGGACCTAAATGCCATCTCTGCACACACACACTCCACCTGTGTGCACCTTACCAGGCTGTCTTGCCCCTTTTCACCTTGAGGGAGTGAGGTCTGCCCAGAGGCCGGAGCATGATGTGGCCACTAGATTGAGGCAGCCTCCCTTTCTTTCTTGAAGCACTTCCCGTCTGCAGCCCTTGTGGAATGTCCTTGCCACCTTCCCCTTTACATTCCAGATTAGAGTCTCTACTTTATCACAATATGGAAGGAAAAAAACACACACACACAACCCTCTCAACACAAGCTACTCAAGCCATCTCTGCAAACCAAATTAAGGGAAAATATGTCTGACCCAAAAAAGTCTGGGGTGCTGGGGGCGGGGCCTGAGTGGGATGACTGCAGCCTGCAGCCCTGGAAGGGTCTTCTAGGAACTTCTCTGCTCTGCTTTTCAGGAAAAGCTTCCTTAAGATTTAATCTGCAGCCCTTCAGCTCCAGCAGCCAAGTTGCAGGTTCTTTCCCTCTCCTGGGCCAGTGGCTCCAGCTGCAGTGCGGGAAGTTTTCCTGGAAGAGCTAGGGTGCATTTCTCAGTGGCCAAGCCTGTGGGGAAGGACATTCCGGGTCAGTCACTGTGCTCTGTACACGGTCCTTGAGATGCCCCTTACCGAGAGAGCAGGCCAGGTCCCAGACGCTGTGTAACCCGTGGCTTCACCTGCCTTCCCTCTGGCATCCTCGTTTCCCTCACTGATTGTCGAGCCCCTTCTCACCTGGCACTGCTTGGGAGCTGGCCTGCCACCCATGACCCCCTCATCCTGCCATGATTTTCATTTTCCCCAGGTCCCAGGTGCGCACACCTTCAGGAGGCCTCGGGGAAGATGGCGGCCCTGGGGGACGACCAGGAGCCCCCTCCTGCCACGTCCCCTGTCAGTGTCTCATCACCAGGGACGCCTCCTGGAGCCCACCACCACAAGGCGCTGCGCCACCTCCGTGATCGTCCACATGGTACTGCCCCAGCAGGCTTGCGCTCCCCTCCCCCCCGCTGCCCCTTGCACACCACCACAAACCTCCTACCTCACCCCGGCCAATTACGAGGCCACTAAACACCTCTGCTGGGCGTGGGTGTGTGTTCTGCACCCTCAGGACTGAAGAGGTGGTGGGGGGCTGGGGGGAGTGCAGGCGTGAGCTGTACCTCAGGCCGCCACAGCTGGGGGGAGTGCAGGCGTGAGCTGAACCTCAGACATTCGCAGCTGGGGGAGGGAAGGATGACTGGAAGTCACCTCCCTGCTCTGAGCCTTTGTTTCTGAGCCAGGAAAACAGGAAGTTCCCAGAGCTCCTGCCAGCCTAGTTTGGGCCGTGGTCCCAAGGGACCTGCAGTGATGAAACCGTGGCCTCTCTCCACCCCCAGTGAGGCGGCCCGTGGTCTCCTGTCAGGCAGGGGTGCCAAGGTGGGAGGTGGTCTGGAAGGCCTGGCCTTGTGCCCTCACAGCCGAGCTCGTAGGCTAGAAAATGAGCTGTGATAGCACGGTAAGGACCCATGCCAGGACCCCTGCACCAGGCCCTGCAGCCAGTGCCAAGCCCAGGAGTTGGGCGGCTCTGTAGGCTTCCTGCCCTTGGTGGGTCTACCCTGAGCAGGGTGGAGTGGGGAAGCTGAAGCACACGGTGCCATGGAGACCTCTGCCATGTACTGAGAAGCAGCCATGCCACGCCGGGGGCTGAGTGGCCTGGTCACCTTGGCCCTTGGCAGCAGCCCTTTGGGTGGGGCCTGATGGTCACCCAGTTATGGAGGAGGCAGCTGAGACCCAGAGAGATTATTTAGCTTGCATGGGGTGATACAGCTGGGAGTGAGGGGTCCACCCAGGTCACAGCTGGGAGTGAGGGGTCCATCCCGGTCCCACAGCTGGGAGTGAGGGGTCCCTCCAGGTCATAGCTGGGAGTGAGGGGTCCATCCCGGTCCCACAGCTGGGAGTGAGGGGTTCATCCAGGTCACAGCTGGGAGTGAAGGGTCCATCCAGGTCACAGCCAGGAGTGAGGGGTCCATCCCGGTCCCACAGCTGGGAGTAGGGACCATCCAGTTCAGCTCCAGCACTGCCACCCAGCTCCAGGAACCTTCCTCCACTCTGACACCTGCACAGAACTGTCCATGGCTCTGGCACAGGGCAGAGCTGTGTCTCCAGGCCCTACTTCCTGGGCTCATACTAGATGATGTTGTGGGGCAGGCATGGGGGATGGAGCTGGCACTGCCCGGAAGGGGTCCAGGTGTCCCCAGGCATATATTCTGAGCTAGAGGCTGGAGGAGTTGGAGCTGGGCCCTGCCGTGGAGCAGCCTCTGTACCCCACTTCCATGCCAGCTGCTACACCAGGCCCCAAGCCTCTGCTCTTTGCTCAGTGGGAATTTCCAGCCACGGCTGTACCTTCACTTTCTCACATAACCCTCACCGAAAGGACACTGAGGCTCAGAGCCAAGCAAATGGAAACCAACCAAATTCAGACCAGGCCAGTTGGACTTGAGCCACACTCTTGACCACTCCTTGGGCCTCCTCTAGACGGCAGATCATCTTGGGAGGGCATGTGAACAGAGAAGGGAGCAGCACAGGGGGTGCAGGATGGGGAGGGGGACCTGGGAGGGGCTGCAGAGGCTGCATGTCCAGCCTGGGCCCCGAGCTCTTAGCAGGCAAGCTTGGGTCCCCTGACCTGCTGACAGACCATGGGCCTGGACTGATCTGCTGTGGGGAGCCACTGCTGCGGGAGGGGCTGTGGGCTGCCTTCAGGGTCAGGTCCTACAGGAGAGGTAGGGGGGCGGGGATCCGGCTGCAGAGGAAACAAATCAGGTTGGCCACATAGAGCCAAGATGTGGAACCAGTGGGAGAGAGTCCAGCAGTGAGGTGGGGGCCTGCCTGCCTGGCCTCCTCCCAGGCCCCAGGAAAGGCTTTACAAGGTGGGGCAGGTGGCTGCTGACGGGGGGCAGTGATGGTTTCTGTCTCCTTGCCCAGGGTTGGGGGCTAGGGGCTCCCATTGTTACCGACAAAGGTGGTGAGTTTTCTGCCTGATGCACTCAAATGACCAATTCCTGAGACCCCAGAGTTTCAAAGAGAGGAAGAGTTTATTGCTAGTCACATGGATATCAGCCTTAGCTGAGCTTGGCCTCTGAGGACAAGCCACGCTTTGTGACTCCGAGCAGTCAGTGGGCCACACAGTGGACCTCCAGGGGCTTTGGGACACAGGCTGCCTGGGAGAGTGGACCACCAAGTTGGAAGTGGTCTGTGGTATCAGAGGCTCACCCCTCTGTGGACATGCCCTGGGCCTCCATAGTGGGGCCTGGCACCTGGTTGGGTCAGCAGGAGCCTGGAAGGGCCGTGACAGGAAGGCCTCAGGCAGCTCTGGGATCTCGGGGCCCCAGGACGTAGGGCAGGGGCGGGAGGGGGGCAGTCTCGGGGCCAGGTTGGAGGCTGAGGAGCAGGATTATCATTCCAGGGCAGTCTCAGTAGGATGGGTGGAGGGGGGCAGGAGCCCTGATAGGGAGCTAAGACCACGGGAAGGGTTCCTGGAGGAGGTGACTCCTGAACTGTTTTAGGGAGGAAAGCAAAGGGCACTCCTGCAGGAGCACCAAGTAGAGGGCAGCTGCCATCTGGGGTCAGGGGCCAACTTGGCTGCAGAGGGCCTGGGGTTGGAAGGGTAAGGAGTGGACCAGGAAGCAGGCAGGCTGCTCTCAGGGGGGGATGAGGGGAGCAGAGGTGGGCAATGGGAGATGGACCACAGCCCCCCATTCCCTCCAGTCTCCCTCAGCTCCAGCCCAGAGGGGCTGTCCTGGCCACAGAGGGAAGAGGGGCTGTCAGACCTGGATCTCCAGGACGTGCGGGAGGTCAAGATTGGGAGGGATACCTGCTGGCCTGGTGAGTGAAGGGTTGCTGCTGAACGGGGCAGGGCCGGGGAGCTGGGGCCCTGCTTGGACCCAGCACAAAAGCACCTTTACTTGGAGCAGCCTTGAGCCAAGAACCCATCTTTGGCCACCCTCACTGCCAGGACCCCTTCTCAGTCCCCCTCCTCTGTTCCCATCTGTAGTTCCAGTCTCATCTCAGATAATTCCTGAGGCTATGACCCTTCAACTGAGCCCCAGACCCTGCAGCCACCTGCTCCCGATGGCTCCTGCAGGGCCCCCACACTGGACACAACCCAGCAGGGACTCATCTCCCTGCACCACTGTCCTTAGGCTTGGGCCCCTGCCTGCTGGCACCCTGGCCCACCCAGCTAGCAGGTGGGGAATCACCCTGGGTTCCCTCCGCTGCCTCTCTGCAGTGGCCCAGTCCTCCCCAACTCCCCCTGCCTGGACGCCCTCTGGATCTGAGCTCAGGTCAGCTCAAGTTCCAGGAGGATTTAACTGTGTTGAGGCCCCCACCCACCATTAGGAGATCTCAGGAGCAGGTCAGAGGTTGGGGCAGGACACGGGTTGTGCCAGGAAGTTGGCTGGTGCTCTCAGGACAACACCCATAGGGAGGGGGTGGGGGAAGGGGAAGTGGGCAGGGGGAGTTGAGCTGTGATGCCACAGAGACTGCAGCCAGCCCCACAGCGAGTTCTGGAGCTGGGGTGGCCAGTAGAGCTGTCCCCAACCCGGCACACCCTTGGCCATCAATGCACAGCCCCAGGAGGTGATGGCCCAAAGCAAAGAAGCCCCCTTCCTGAGAGGTTTCTCCACAGTCTGCTTGATGTTTCAATTTGCATCCCTCATTGTGGTGGGGGCTGCCCTGTGCATCGAGGAGTGTGTAGCAGCCCCCATCATCCCTGTTGGGTACCTGTGGTGATCCCTGGGAGATACAGCTCCCCCTCCCTCCCTCTACCTCTGATCCACTGGCCTGAAGCAGTAGAGCTATGCCCAGGGAGAGACTGAGCCATGGGCATCTGGGGGGTTCAGGGCAGTCCCCTGCAGCGCCCACTGCCCCCACTCTCCCCGACATCCTGACTGCTCAGAGCCCATCGTTTCACATACCACTCTCAGTACCTGTGGGGCCGGCACCCTCAGGATTCTGTCTGGTGTATTTTCTGCTGGAGACAGGCAAGAAGAGAGCTCGTGGGGTAGCTGCAGTGCCTCGGTCCCCCTGCTGCCCATTCTGGATTTCCTGCCCCCAGCACACCTGCTGGTCCAGGCACTAATGTGGTCGGGGACGGAGGTGGGGTGCAGACTCTCCCCGAGCCTCTGCCTCTGGGCTCTGTGCCCTCCTGAGGCCTAGCTCCTTGGCTATTTGCCCTCCAAATTCATCACAAGGCTACAGAAGATGCCTGCCCAGGTTTCCTGGGGCTAGCACATTCCTTCCTGCCAGCCTCCTGTGACATCATCAGATCGGTCAGCTCTGCTACTCTAACAGCTCCTCCCCTCCCCTGCCTCTCAGCCACAAGGTGGCACAACTCGGCAGTTGTCTTCCTGTACCCCCAGGGGACATGCCTCCAACAGGAGCCAGCACACTAGACCCACAGAGCACAGATGTGTGGAGGCACATCTTCCCCTGATTGGCCAGTGGGAGCAGGGCCACTTCTCCTTCCCCCACATGTACTTGGTCTCTACAGAAGATGACAGCAGATTAGGGTCCATGTCAGCTGTGCAGCAGCAGCCAGGTGAACCTTGGGGAGTGGGAATGTGCTGTCCTACCGATGCGCACCTCCATCCCCACCCCATCGTGCTCCATCCATGCCCTGGGGGGTGGAGGTACCACAACGGCCACCAGGAGGCGTCGGCGCACAAGCATGGTGATGGATATTTGGCGTCATTGGGGGTCTGGGCAGTGATCGGCCACCTGGAGTCATCGGGGGCAAAGCCTGATGACAGATGGAGTCTTTGAGGTATGGGTGCAGTGACGGGCCACCTGGTGATATGGGGGCATGGGCATGGTGATGGCCGCCTGGTGACATGGTGGGGTGGGCACGGTCACAGCCACTGTACTGGATTGCTTGGTGCTTCTTCCCAGGTAGACAACCTCACACTGCATGTCCACCCTCCCAGGTCCACCCACACCTCTCCCTCACCTCCTTCCCCTCATCTCAGTCTTTGTCTTTCTAGACTCCTGTCTTCCCGCTAAGCCATTTGTTCTTCCCCGTGGTCCTGACCATGTTCTTTTTGGTCTTTATTTTACTTTGAAATAATTCCAAACTTAGAGGACAATTGCAGAAACAATACAAACCCTACACAGAGAACTCCAGCATACCATTACTCCAGGTATTCAAATCCACCAATTTAACATTTTGTCACCTTGGCATCTTTCTTTCTTTTCCCCCCTTCCTCCCTCCCTCCATCCCTTCCACCTTCCATCTGTTTTCCCAACATTTGAGAGCAGGTTGCACACTTCATTCTCCTTGAACACAATACTTCCATGTAGATTTCCTACAAGCATTTTTTATGTAATCACTTTAAGTGCAGTTAGCAAGTTCAAGAAATTTATGTTGATATAAAGCTTACAGCCTTTATTCCAATTTTGTCTTATGTCCTTTTGGGCCTTTTCTCTATCCTTGGATCCCATCCAGTGCCATATATTGCCTTTAATTGTCATTATCTCTTGAGTTTTTCTTTCTCCTTTGTTTTAATTGTAGAAACATATGTACACCATAAGTCTTCCCATCCCAACCCCTCACAAGAATGCCATTCAGCACAATTAATCACATTCACAATGTCACAGTCCCCTTACCAACACCATCCATTTCTAGAATTTTCCCTTCACCCCAAACCAAAACCCTATACTCAATTTACATGAACCTGCATTATTCCTGCCCCCAGCAGGAGTTCCTGCCCCCCCCCCGTAAGCCGTACTCTACTTTCTGTCTGAGTTTGCATATTCTTTGATACTTTCTTTGTGGTTACCATAGGGCTTAAATTTAATATCCTCAGTTTATAACAATCTCATTTGCTTTGTTACCAACTTAACTTCAATACTATTCACAAGCTATGTTTCTATATTCCTTTGTCCCCCACTTTAATGTAGTTCTTGTCACAAATTACGTATTTAATCATTGAGTCCCAAACCATTGACTTATTATATTTTATGCATTTGCCTTTTAGATTCTGAAGGAAGTAAAAAGTGGAGTTAAAGACCAAAAATAGTAATGGCATTTATATTTACCAGTGTCATTACCCACACTGGAGAAATTTATTTTTACATGTGGCTTCGATCTATTGACTATTATCCTTTCCTTTCAACCTGCAGAACTCCTTGCAGCATTTCTTGTAGAGCTGGTGTAGTGGTGACAAAATCCTTCAGCTTTTTTTTTTGTCTGGGGAGCTCTTAATCGCTCCATCCTTTTTGAAAGACAGTTCTGCTGGATATAAAAATCTTGGTTGGCAATTTTTTGCTTCTAGCACTTTAAATTTGTCATTCCACTTCCTTCTTTCCTTCATGGTTTCTGATCAGAAATTGGCACTAAATCTTATTGAGGTCCCTAGTATGTGACATTGCTTTTCTCTTGCAGCTTTCAGAATTCTCTCTTATCGTTGGCATTTGACAGTTTGATTATAATATTTTGAGATGTGACTATTTGGGTTTATCCTGTTTAGAATTCATTGAGATCTTGTATGTGTATATTTTTGTCTTTTGCTAAATTGGGGGAGATTTCAGCCATTATTTCTTTGGATATTCTTTCTGCCCCCACTCCTCTTTCTGGAATTCCCACAATGCTTGATGTTGTTCTCAGGCTCTGTTCACTTTTCTCTTTCTGCTCTTCAGACTAGGTGATTTCAATTGCCTTATCTTCAAGTCTGCTGATTCTTTCTTCTGCCAGCTCCAGTGTACTTTTTTTTTTTTTTTGCATGGGCAGGCACCGGGAATCGAACCCAGGTCTCCGGCATGGCAGGCGAGAACCCTGCATGCTGAGCCACCATGGCCCACCCTCCAGTGTACTTTTGAACTCCTCTAGGGAGTTTTACATTACTGTTATGATCTTTGACTTTGTTTGGTTCTTTTTTTTATAATATCTCTGTTGATACTGACTTTGTTCAACCTGCTGTTTTCCTGATTTCCTCTAGTTTTTTATCCATATTTTCTTTTAGCTCTTTGAGCATATTTAGGACTCTTTTTTTTTTTAAGTCTTTGTCTAGAATGTCCAGGTCTGTTTCTCCTCATGAATGGTTTCTGATGCTTTAATCTTCTCCTTTGCCTGGGTTATCACTTCCTGTTTTTGTTTTTGTTTGTAATGCTTTATTGAAAGCTGGGCATTTTGATATTTTAACATGTTATCACTGGATTTTAGACTTTGGGGCATGTACCTCTTAAGCTTGTATCCAGCTAGTATTATTAGCTTTCCTTGAATGCCAGGAGCTAACAGAAAAAAAAAGAAGAAAAAAAAAAAACATCTTTCCCAACTTTTGCACGTTGACCTGTGCGAGTGCTTTCCTTCAGAGCTTATCCAAACAGTGAGTTTGCAGAGTAGCTCCAGGCCAAAGCATAGAGGCCTCCTGTTCCTTTCTGTGCATGCTTCTTGTTTTGGGCATGTATGTATGGCCCTAGGAATTCTCCAATTTACATGGTTTTGAATTTCTCTCTCCCCTAGGAAACAGTTTCCTCATGATCCTGGGCACTGACCTGTATCTCCAGGGTCAGCGATCCCTTGCCCCAGGCATCCACTTGACTTCTTCCCCAAAGCATTATGTAGGAGAGCTCAGTGAGCTGCGTTCGACACACAGAGCAGATTCTGGGACAGCGACTCCCTCAAGCTATGACCAGAGAGACTGGTCATAGCCATAAATGGCCCAGTATGTGCTCGAGAGTGACTCAGCTCCCTCTGGACTGGGAGTATAGTTAGCTCCAGGCTGAGCTGGTGAGGGTAGCAGAGGGGCCAGGTGCCACCTTGAGCAGTAGGAGATTCTAGGAGATTGTCCCACTTCCAAGCTCTGTCTGGCTCTGGGCCTCCTTAGGTGGGTGGAGCGAGATGTGGTTGTCTGCCCTTCACTGTGGAGTTGGCCCATGCATCCAGACCACTGGCCTGACAGTCCCCAGCCACCATGCAACATCAATCCAGTCCTGGAGAGCCTGAATCTTGGCTTCCGGTGAACTTACCACCTCTTGCTGTCAATGGTGGACCAACAGGATATTCTGTGAAAGATTCAGATAGCCGAGCTCCCTGTGGGGCCTAATTAGGACCCAAGGTGGGAGAGTTCACAACCTCTGGTGGTAAGAGCCAGATCGCAGTGCCGTTCCTTCCATTTGGGATGGAGAAGAAAACCATCCTGCCCGCTGGGGCCACCCGCCCTGTGCCCAGCACCGTCTGGCCAATGCAAAGCAAGCATCCCTCACGGAGCTCCTCATGGTGCCGAGCCTCTTCCCAGTCCCCCAAATATCTTCCAGCTTTAGTGGTACAGCCTTGCCCACATCCCTGAGTCTTTGGCCCCGACTCTGCCATCCACCCTGCTTTTTTGCTTTTACTGCAGTGACCAGGCTAGGATCTGTATCCCGGGAGGTACGTTCTTAACCTTACCCAGCTTTGTCTGCCCTTGGATTGATTCTGCACCCTCAGAGGCCCTCCCATGGGTCCCCTCCCATGGGTCCCCTCCCAGCCTCTGAGAGGACAGCTGGACAGGCCCATGGGGCCTTCCAGGCAGCCCCTCACTCCCTCCCAGATGCCACTTCTCTCACTGGCTCATATGCTGTTTGTTCCCGGTCCTTGGTCTGCTGTCCAGCAGGGACTAGGGAGCCAAAGCTCTGCAATCTTCCAACAAGGGGCACTGGTCATTAGCGAGGGGAGTTTTGTGGGTCAGGACTCAGCCCAGCGTCTTCTGGCTGCAGCCAGGGTCTCAGCATGCAGTTGGGGCCTGCCTGTGGCCCAGCACACTGCTGTGCTTTGGAACGTGTCTGTTGTGCAGCACCAAGGCCTCACAACCAAGCCATGGGCCCCAGCCCGTCCTGCCTTCAAGTGCTGCTGGGGGTGCTCTGGCTGCCACACAGGGCCTTAAATTGGTGACCCTTCATTTTCTGTCTTTCATTGTGGACACTAACACGTGGATGGCTCTTAGCTGGCTCTGTTCTCCTTATGGCCACTGCTCCCTGAAGAAATATCCAACAGTGCATCCTGGCCACCAAAGGCTCAAGGCAGACTGTGGGGCTCTCTGTGTGGCCTGCCTACCTGCTGGCCAGGGTCCCAAGCATGCTCTCAGCACAACTCTTCCAAAGGGGGTGGGCAAGGGGTGGTGGGCTGCAATGCAAATGGCACAGAGGTCTCGGCCACCTCCTCAGAAGCTCTGGAACTGGTATGGCCTACAGGCTTTCCCTGTTGAGACCAGCCTTCACTCCCAGCTGTTGGATGTGCTTACCCAGGAGGGTAAGGTGGCCTCCACAGCATCCTCTGGAGCAGGGGCATGTCACTTGCCCAGCAGATTGGCAGGGTCTATCCTGCCCCCTCAGCCTGGCCCGTGTCACCCTTGGGCTGTGTTACTGGCCACCTGCTGCTGCTTACTGCCCCCTTGGCCTCCAGGGCTGTGTTCCAGTGTCGCCCTCAGTATCAACCCTGCAGGTCCGGGAGGGCAACATCCATGTAGGCCTCATCTCCAGAGCCCAGCACAGGGTCCGCACACAGGTGTGGGATCTGCCCGCCAATTCAGGGCTGCTGTGACTGCTGTGGCCATGTCCAGCCGCTCAGACATTAACGGTCCCACCTGTACGCAATCATTCCTGAAATCCCACATCCCTTGGCTACTGCCCGTCTCCCTTTGCAGCCAGCATGTCGCTGAGCCACCCAGTTGGGAGTCCCACTCTCCTATCTGCACTCATCTTGGTCCCCAGAGGCCATGGTGTGAAATTGGAGACTCCAGCATTTTGGGCTCTCAGCCCTCAACTTGCTCAGATGCTTTCCACAACCCGCTTCTTCCTTGATTTTTGGTCTTCCTTGATTTTTGGTTCCCGTGCTCCAGCTCTGCCTCCGCATCCCGGTCCATGGTAGCCCGGTTTCTGTCTCTAGCCCCCTACCTACCTTATGTGCATGTGACTGCCACTTCTTAGCCTCCACTCAGGTCTATGGGCACCTGTGCCTACACACGTGCCCCTCCCCTGCTGCCCCATGCAATAGCAGCTCTGTCCTTGCTGGGGCTTAGGCTTGTCAACCCGAGCTCCCCAGGCCCCACCTGAGGCCACAGCCAAACCACAGGCTGGCTTGAGCCACCTCCTCAAGAGTGCGCCTGCTCAGTCTCTTCCCCACCTCTGCCAGCCCCAGGTTTGTGGGTTCCCAGAGAGGCCTCCCCGTCCCTCCAGGTGCTGGGCTTTCTCCTTTTCTGCAGGTTGGCTGGGCCCGGGAGGGGCCCTGAGCAGTTGGCGGACAGGAAAGGGGAGCTGCTAGCAGCCTCTCTATCTTGCAGGTTCTGAGTCCGAACCCGAGACGGCGCCGTCGTCCCCCCATCCGGACGGGCCTGAGGACGAATTGGGCCAGGACGGGGAGGCGCTGAGAAGCCTCCTGAGGGACATTTCTCGCAGGCCCCAGTGTGGGGACAGCCTTGGGCCGGAGGCCGGCTCGGCGCCCGGGGCCGCGCCCCGAGCCCCGCGGAAGGGCAGCTGGCACATGACGCTCGTCCCGCCGGGCGCCCCTGGGACCGCGGGTGGGGAGCGGGAGCCGGGGCTCGGGACGCGGCCAGGCGGTCCGCGAGGTGGGAAGCCGCACCGGTGCGAGGTTTGCGGCAAGAGCTTCAGGTACAACTCGCTGCTGCTGAAGCACCAGCGCATCCACACGGGCGAGAAGCCGTACGCCTGCCACGAGTGCGGCAAGGCGTTCCGCGGCTGGTCCGGCTTCATCCAGCACCGGCGTGCGCACACCGGCGAGCGGCCCTACGAGTGCGGCCAGTGCGGCCGCGCCTTCAGCCACAGCTCGCACTTCACGCAGCACTTGCGCACGCACAACGGTGAGAAGCCCTATAAATGCGGCGAGTGCGGCCAGGCCTTCAGCCAGAGCTCCAACCTGGTGCGCCACCAGCGGCTGCACACGGGCGAGCGGCCCTATGCCTGCAGCCAGTGCGGCAAAGCCTTCATCTGGAGTTCCGTCCTCATCGAGCACCAGCGCATCCACACCGGCGAGAAGCCCTACGAGTGCGCGCAGTGCGGCAAGGCCTTCCGCGGCCGCTCCCACTTCTTCCGGCACCTGCGGACCCACACGGGCGAGAAGCCCTTCTCCTGCGGGGCCTGCGGCAAAGCCTTCGGCCAGAGCTCCCAGCTCATCCAGCATCAACGCATCCACTATCGGGAGTAGCCTGGGCCAGTTCCGGCACCGGGAGGATTCCAGAGGGATTGGCCGCCGCCTCCCGACCACCGCCTTGCACTGCATGCTGAGTGTCCCTAATAAATCTTTTTTTGATTGAAGGAAGTGGGTGCTGGCTCCCAGCTGCGTGAGGCCCCCTTCTACCATGAGGGCATGTTCCAGGAGAGGAGAGACGTTTTTCAGGACCTGCAACACGGAGGTCTCGTGTAACCTCCGACCCCTGCGACTGGGTAGCTGCTGAGGGGACACTGAGGCCTGGAGGTGTCCTGATGCACCCAGAACATTAATCAGGAGTAGTCACCCTTCCTGACGCCGGGACTCAAAGGCCTGTGCTTCAAGAGGTGCCCGCATTTTCTCCCTGGTACCAAGTGCAGGCCTGGGTTCACTGCCTGCCCTCTATGTAGACGAAGGATCCCTGGCCATACAGCCCCCTTAGATTGGTGGGCATCTCTTGCTTCTACTCCATTCTATCTGCACCACCTCTTTCCCATACATAGATATCAGATCTGCTCTATGAACCTTGTACCTACTTGTCTCCCTCCAGGTCTAGGACTATCTTGAGGCCATCAGGCTGAATGGAATAGGCCTCCTATTTCATGGGATCTTGTTTCGTGGGAGTCAAGAAATCTAGGCTCAGCAGAACTCACAGGGGAAGTTTCAATTATATCATCTGGTGATCTTGCTGAAAATCAGATTCCCAGACCCCATCCCAGGGTATACAGATTCTGAAGGCCTAGGATAGTCAGGGAATCTGGATTTCATTCAAGCACCCCAGTGTTGTTGATAATAGGTTTGGGAATCTCTGGTCTCACCCAGAGCCTCAAAACAGGAGCTTCTGCCCTACTCAGACATCCCCTGGGGAGGCAGTGTGAATTGTTAGCCTCTGCCTTTCACCTCCAAGCAGTCAGACCCAGTCCAGCCATCAGAAGAGCCTTCGGGTACCTAAACGCAGTGGTCGTGCCCAGGGACCATCTCCCATCCCCTGGGGCTCTTTTCTAGGTGCTCCGCTCCTTTAGCTGTTTGGAGGTTCGTGGACTTGCCTTGGTGTTGGAGGGTAATGTTCTCACTCCAGTTCAAACCACCACCCTCCATCTCTCTCCTAGACCAGTTCAAAACCCCATAACTAAACTCCCCATTTCCTCTTCTCACCCGTAGTCGACATTCTACGCAGTAACCAAAGACAGCTTTTACAGTCGTAAATTAAGCCACTTACTGGCTTAAATCCCTCCGATGGCGTTCCAAAATGCCTGACCTCCCCTTGCTGGTTCTCATACAGTTGCGCCCTCAACTCCGAGGAGCGTTCCTCGTCGCCCCCTCCAACCCAGCACCTCGGACAGCGCTCGGCCCGAGACCTACGATTCGATCCTCCCAGCCGGTCCTCCCGGCATCCTAGAGCGCCCGGAAGTGTTCGAAGCGCGGGATGGGGCGCTTCCGCTTCCGGGGCGGGGCGCGGCAGTGCGGGCGGGTTGTCTCGGGTTGCGCCCTCTGGCCTTATTTCCAACTGCCTCGCTCCATCCTCGCTGGGCACCTCGCCCGGCCCTTGGCGCCTTTCCCCTACCCTCTTGCCCCGGGTAACCCTGCTTGGACGCCAGGACGCAACTGGGCAGCGTGTCCTCCAAGCAGCCTGTGGCAGTTCCCGGCTCGGGGCTCCCGGCGCCGCCTCCGCTTTCGTAGCGGACACCCCTCAGCGGTCAGGCCCCCATCGTGACCTGGGTTCCGGACGCAGGGGGAGTGTGGCCCCAGCACCTTGCCGCGACGCCCCCAGGGTTGGCCGCAGGAGGACACACCCACGGTGCAGCCACAGCCGGTGGCGGGCGCGGCGGGCGCCCAGGTTCTCGAGGTCATGCATTTTCCACTTGCTGCATTTTAAGGCGGTCAGCCGAAAGATTTGGACATCCGAAAAGGGGCGGAGTTTCCCTTTGTGCGAGGGTATTCTAGAATGTTGGGACAAGGCCTTTTAAATCCAAACCATGACAGAATATTGTCTTCGACATATCCGGCACCACTGAGGGCTGGCTGGGAGGTGGGCGAGAATTTTCTAGAAACCAGAAAGCGAAATACCTTTCAGACTTTGCCTGGGATGATGTTCCACTTACCTGTCAGCTACCTGTTTGCACCCTGGGCCTGAGGAGACCCACCCCTGGCCATGATCTGAACCCAGATCTCTGGCTCTGAGCCCCACGCTCTTCCCCTGGCACCTTCCCACTCCACTCCTCCCGCAGTGCATTCTCCTCACAGCAGACGCCCCAGCTGTTCTAGTCTGCTAGCTGCTGGAACGCAATATACCAGAAACGGAATGGCTTTTAAAAGGGGATTTAATAAGTTGCTAGTTTACAGTTCTAAGGCCGAGAAAATGTCCCAATTAAAACAAGTCTATAGAAATGTCCAATCTAAGGCATCCAGGGAAATATACCTTAGTTCAAGAAGGCTGACGAAGTTCAGGGTTTCTCTCGCAAGTGGAAGGGCACATGGCGAACACAGTCAGGGCTTCTCTCTCATCTGGAAGGGCACATGGCCAACACGGTGTCATCTGCTGGCTGCTTCTCCTGGCTTCCTGTTTCATGAAGCTCCCCGGGAGGCATTTTCCTTCTTCATCTCCAAAGGTCACTAACTGGTGGACTCTGCTTCTCGTGGCTGTGTCGTTCTGCTCTGCTCTCTCTGAATCTTTCTTTCTCCAAAATGTTTCCTCCTTAATAGGATTCTAGAAACTAATCAAGACCCACCCAAATGGGTGGAGACACGCCTCTACCTAATCCAGTTTAACAACCACTCGATTAAATCACATCTCCAGGGAGATGATCTAATTACAGTTTCAAACATACAATACTGAATAGGGATTATTCTGCCTTTATGAAATGGGATTTAGACGAAAACATGGCTTTTCTAGGGGACATACATCCTTTCAAACCAGCACACCAGGTAGGGATCGGAGGAGTAGAGTGGCTGGCAGGGCCTTCTGGACTCCGTTCCACATTATGGAGGGCCCTGACAAGCTCCTTTTGGGTGGTCTTTTACCCCTGTGGGAAAGCCATCCCCAAGTCTGTCCCAATCGTGACCCAAGAAGAGTGCGGCCGGGCAGCACATGCTTGGATAGCCAGCTTCAGGCTTTGCCACCAGGTGCACATGGCCCAAGCGGCATAGGAAGTCTCGGCAGAGGGCCTCACAAGGCTGTACAGTCAAGCCAGCAGGCTCAGCAGCTGCACCCACACCTGTGATTCATTAATTCCCTAGCTCAGACCCCAGGTGTGTGGGGCCTCCCTGCTGTGAGCGAGCTGACGGTGACACACAGTGTCAGGGAGCTTGTAGGTGATGCTGTCAGATCTCATGGGCCACTCCCCTCCTGCCAGGAGCTTGAGTCATTTCCTTGGGTTCAGGCAGGTGAAGTCCTTGCCAAAGCTATACGGCTAGCAGTGTCAGTGCCGGCACCTGACTGGGTGGCCTGTCCAAGCTCGGGCGTCCCACTCTGCCTCACTGCATCTGTGTGTGCAGCGCTCCTGCATGGCTGCTGACATTGGCCTCACAGCAGCCCTGTGGGATGAGAGTCTGTGCATTCACACAGGCCAGGGCCCGGCCCAGCGTGTGGTATGAACTGTGAACAGCAAAGTGGGCAGTTGGCAAGATGGAGAGGTTGAGGCAGATTGGGTCCAGGACCTTGGGCCCAACAGGACCTCGGGCCCAGCCCCTGCCCAGGGAGCCACAGTGACAGTAGAAGCATGCTGCATTTAAGTCCCTGCAAGCTCTAGAAGGATCTCCATTGCCTTTACACTTGAATGATAGCTCGGGCAGATACAAGATTCTTGGGGCATGCTTTGGTTTTTGGTTTCCTCCTTGCAGAGCTTTGCCGAGCCTGCCCTGGGGTCATCTAGCACTAAATCACACCATGGAGCAGAAGCCCACGCTCTCCCACCCCGCCCTGAAATGTGCCTATACCTGGAGCCCTCATCACTCTTTCCTCATCCCTGAACTTGAGTAGCTTCACCAAGAGATGTGCTGGTGTTGATCATTTTATATAATTTTTCTGAGATGTGGTGTTCTTATTTTTTGAGTTTTCTTATTAGGATATAACTTTTATAGTTAGAGTGCCCATCTTGGCTTCCCAGCTGCTGACAAACACCGCACATGGGTTGGTTTAGCAACAGTAATTAATTGGTTCACGGTTTTGAAGCTAGGAGAAACCCAAATCAAGATATTGGCAAGGGGGCAACGGTGGCTCAGTGGCAGAGTTCTCGCCTACCATACCAGAGACCCGGGTTCGGTTCCTGGAGACTGCCCACGTCAAAAAAAAAAAAAAGATACTGGCAAGGCTTGTTGTCCCCCAGAATTGCAGCATTCCAGTGCTAATAGCCCACACTCCTTGGGGACCTTTGGCTTTTCTCTGCCTTCTGTCACATGACAATGTCCTGTCCTTTCCAGCTCCTGTGACTTTCAGGTTCTCTTTATAAGGCCTCCAGTAATTCAGATTAAGGCTCACCCTTCTTCAGTTTGCCACACCTTAACTAAAACTCACATCTTCATGAGGTCCTTATTTGCATACCATCTCACTCACAGGACAAGGATGAAGATTAAAAACCTGTGTTTGTGGGGGACATAAATCCAGTGCCATGGTTCTGAAATCGTAAGTGTGCTGTTCAACATTTTCATGTGTTTGCACTCCTGTAAACCCCACCCAGATCAAGACATAAAACTTCCCAGCACCTAAGCTCCCTGATGCCCTCTCAGTCAGTATGGCCCCAAGGTAAGCACCGTTCTAGGGCTCGTCTGCTTCCAAACGTCACATAACCAGGGTCATGGCAGAGACACGTGGCTGCTCTGCTCAGCTGGTGTCAGCCGCACCGTGACAGGTGCTGTCAGTTCTCTGCTGTCTAACTGCAGGGTGGGCGGTTGTCGCTCCTCTGAATTTGAAGGAGAGGGTCGCTGCCACTCCCCATGCTCCCTCTTCTCCAGGAGAACCATCTAGAAACATCCTGCCTTTTCCTTCTCCCCTTCTGTATCGTCACCTTTTCTCTTATCCTTTGTTTTGCTGTCCGTTCCCATTCTGTTTTGTGAGGTGCCCTCAAGCCCATCTGCTCAGTCCCCAACTTGACTCTGGTATGAATTCACCTGCCCATTGCTTCAAATGTGTTCTCGCTCCTGCTATATGAATAAATGCTATTACGTAATCATATACATCTTATTTTTTAGCAAAACTATTTTAAGGGAGAGCTACTAAGAAATTAATAACATACAATGAAATCCTGGTACATTATTCTGAACTTGTATTTTAAGGATGACTTCAAACATTCTAAATAGTTTCTCAAACCTTAGAATGTTTGCTTTGATCCCATTTTTATTTTTCAAGCTTATCTTCTTCTGGGTCATTTTTTTCAACCTTAATCTGTCAAGTCCTGTCCTCTCTTAGCTAGAACCTTCTGGTAGCTCCCGGAGGCTTTGGAACAGAAAGCCCCTGTCCATATCAGGGGCTCTGTTCCCAAGGGCTGCCTCCCACTGGGGTCCTCTGCCCCCTCCCCCACTCCCACCCCCAAACACTGTTCCCTGGTTGTTCCAGAGGGACCCGTGCTTTCTATTTCCTCTCCACCCGCTGTTATGCCTGGACTGACTTGTGTTGGCACCTCACCCATGCTTGCACAGG
>PVIY010045133.1:0-19286 GCA_004026745.1 Myrmecophaga tridactyla | reverse complement strand
GTCCCAAGAGAAGGAGGCAGAAGGCGGAGGGTGTGGCTGTGCTGAGGTGGGTGGGTGTTAATCATAGTAAGGTTTATTTAGTGCTTACCACAGCTAGGTACCCTGCAAGCATGCCACGTGCTCCTCTGCAAACAGGAGGTCGGTCCTACTGTTATCCCATTGTATAGAAGAGGAAATCGAGGACATATTCCTTGGCCAAAGCCATACTGTTGTTAAGGGGCTAGACTGCCAAGTACATGCCTTGACCAGGGATGTCTTCATGTAGGAGGGGCTGGGCCTAAGGGGGTAACTAGGAATTTGTCCAGAAGAAAGATGTAGCCAGGAAGGGAGGACTCTCTCGGCTGGGGAGCACATGTGTCAATGGTATGATGCTGGGCCAGGAGAAGAGGAGCCAAAGCCAGATGCCTCTTGGGGCTGAGAGAAGGTAATTTTTGGATTTCAGTGCTTCTGATTTTCCAAGCTCAGAGCCTCTGGTCACACCACCCCCGGGCCGGCTGTCATGGTTCCTCAGAGCTGTCCTAGGCCCTCTTCTCACAGTATACTCCCCACATCCCCCTCACCCCCAGGTAATTTCATTTACTTTGTTGATTTTCATGATCTCTGAAAGAGATCTGGTCAAGACCTGCATGTCTGACTGCTTCCTGGGCTACACGTAGATGGCTCACAGGCAGTCAGTCTCAGGTCCAAACCCAGCTGCCTAGTACCGCTTGCCTGAACTGGTTCCGCCTCCAGTGTCCCCAGCTCATCTCTGGCACCACCATCCACCCACTCGCTCAAACTGGAAAGCTGGAAGTTCTCCTGGACACCTCCTCTCCCTCACCCCCACATCCCACACCCAGTCCTCAGGGAGTTTTGTTAGTTCTGGAACTCTCCAGCCTGTCAGCCCTCTCCCACCTACCCCCTCCAGACCCCCATCAGCTCTCACCTGGGCCACTGCAGCTACCTTCTAATTGGTCTGTCTACATTCCTGTTCTTGCCCCAACTTCATTTCACTTTTACACTTTAGCCAGAGTGATCTAAAGATAAATGTATAATCACGTCATTTCCCTGCTTAAAACATTTCCAAGACTTATTTCATTGAAATGAAAGCCAGAGTCATTGACGTACCCTACAAGGGAGGCCCTCAGTTACCTGGTCCTTACCTGCCTTTTGTATACTGTCTTGTACCATTCTCCCTCTCCCACAGCTGTAGGGACTTCACACATACTGTTCCTTCATCCTGGAATGCACTCCCACTCATGATGCTGACTTATCCTTCAGATACCTTTCCTGAGGGAAGCCTAAAAACTAGAAACTAAATGCCGCCCCCTCCATGGAACCGTGTACTTCTTCATGACACTCATCACACTTGAACTGCTTTTTCATCATCTTTCATTCTTGCTAGACTGTGAACTTCATGGGCTTAAGAGTCCTGGTTTTGGCGTGCACACAGTAGGTACACAACAGGGAATTGTTCAGTGAATGAAAGGAATAAATGAACCATTGCTACAGCATCCTAACTAGTCTCCCTGCCTCTAGGTTTGCCTCCTCCAATCCTTTCTCCTGACAGCCCCAGAGCAATCTTTCTAAAACACAGAACGGATCCTGTCTGCTACTTAAAATACTTCAATAACTCCCCATAGCTGGCAGAAAAAGGTTTCAGCTTCTTATCATGATATTCAAAGTCCTTTATGATCTGGGCCTGACTGCCTCTCCAGCTTCATCTCCCCTGCTTTCCTACCAGACTTTGAACTCCTGGTACTTCCTCTGACATGCCGGGCTGTTTTATACCTCCTTGCATTTGCACTTGCTGTTCCCTCTGATTGTAATGCCTCCCCTCCCCCCCCAAATTTTTGTCCCTGGAGACTGTCCTTCATTCTCCAAACCATCTCAGTTGCACCTTTGCTGTGAAGCCTCTTCTGTTTGGACAGAGCTAGCGCCACTCTTCCTTGGCCCGGTCAGTACACAGTCAATATCTCTCACTCATTGTCTCCCACTAAATGGCTTCTCCATCCCAGGCACTGTGCTTATTTTTTCTTCAGGGTTGTTCTTTGCATCTCCAGCTCTCAGCTTCTCCCCTGTCTTAATTAGATCCTTACTTGTACACAGAAACTAACTCAAGCTAGCTTTACTAATAAAGAAGCATTTAAATTATGAGGACACAAGGGATGGCTGGGAACTGAGGGGTAGGAAAATCATAGCACCAGGAAAAGCAGGCCCTGGAAGGTCAGGAGCAATTGAAGCAGCTGTTCTCTGTGTCCTCTCATGCCTGTGTTTCTCCCAGCTGGCTGTACTCACCTTTCTGTCTTTGCAGACTGTTTTTTTTTTTTTTCTGATTTTCCAGGCACTGAGCCACCTACAGCTCCTATATTGTGTCCCTTGGTTCTAGCCACATCCAGAAATAGAACTCAGGGCTTGGCAGATCCAAGTCTAGACTCGCAGGAGAGGATCTGATTGGCTCTGAGTGTGTCAGGTGCCTATGCTGATCTAATCAAATGCAGCCGGTGGGGAGGGGTCACAAAGCCAGACACACAAACATGGCTATTGGTGATCACCTCAGAGAAAGCAGATGTTTGCTAGTTGGGCAAGTACCTCAAGGCATCTGCTGAAATCCTGAGAGTGCCATGGTGGGTGCAGGGGATTGGACCTGGCCCACAGCCTTCCTTCTGAGTAGACCCTGAAGAATTCCAGCTACCTGGAATTGTGTCTTAAGGAGGAGTCTGTTCCTGGGCCTGAGCAGAGAGATAAGGAGATGATACAGTGAATTTTCTCACCTCTCTTTGGAGTGGGGAGAGAGGGAAGAAGAGGGCATGAGCAGTCAGGACAGGTCACCCTCTCAAAACCCTCTTCAGCCTCTAAGACTTAACTCGTTTCCTTTCTTCTCTGAAGAACCATACTAGCTTCTCTCCCCAGTCAGTTATTCTTTACATGTATTGAGTCTGTGTTTTGTACTTCCCTAATAATAAACATTTTTTGAGCATTTACTCTTTCCAGACTTAAGGCTCATGCATTATTTCATTTAATTGTCACACCCCATACCATGAACACTATTATTATCCCCATTTCACAGACAAGGAAACTGAGGCACAGGAAGGTGGCATACCCAGGTTAAGGTGTACACACACAGTGTGACTCTAGAATAAAAGATCTTAGCCACTCTTACCTCAGCTGCTTACTCACTTGCCTGTCTGCCTTCTGGGATTGGGAGGGCCTCCCAGGCAGATCCCAGGTTACCATCCTTCCTTTCTCCCCATAGCCCAACACGGGGCCAACTTAGGGCAAGGGCTCCTCTCTGTGGGACAGATAAATGCAGATAGAAAAGGCATCTGGTGGGAGTTGAGAGATCTTTTACTACTCGTGGATCTGCCTTGTGCTAGCTGTGTGACTCTGGGAAGGTCTCTTAACCTTTCTGAGCCTCAGTTTTCACATTCAGAAATGGGGTTGGTCCCGAAATGACTCTCAGTGGCTCACAAACCTACCATTACGTTGCTTTGACTTACATAGTAAGAAAGCTGATTAATTCCCTTTAACTCTATCAGATCCAAGATTTCCCCAGGGAAAATATTTCAGTTAAGCGCTGGTGTATCCTGAACACCTTTCAGAGCCTTGCTGCTCAAACTTTTTAACAGAGAGATCACATACTAAGCTCAAATCTTGGCTGGCATGGCTAAAATCTCATAATAAAGCTTTGTTTATAATGTATTGGTTTTACTGTTGTTTTCTATTTATTAAAAGTGATATTGGTTTTCTATTTATAGTTATAAAACAAAGTTTCTATTTTAAATAAGTGTATTTAAGTTATAAATGTCAATTTAAAGAAAATGAGTAGTACAGAAGTATGTGGATTTGGCAGAAATTGTTGAGGTGGCATGTAGTGTTATGCAGACATTGCAGAATTGGAAAGTGGTATGTGCTGTCAGAGATGTGGGCTATTGGCCTAGATAATCTTGAAAGTCCCTTCCACCCACCTGGAAAATTTGGGGGTATCTTCTTGTTGTGCCACCCTGATCCCCTCTTCTCACCTTGTACCCTGGCTTGGGTCTTTTTTGGAAAATCCTGCTATGATCATCCTGCAGAAAGGGGAATTTGTGTCTACTGCCACCGCAGCCTGCTTGAGAGGGGAGCTCTTGGAGTTGGGGTGTCTGGGTGAGTGCAAGATGCCCCCTCATATCTGAAGCCAGGACTCAGGAGCTCGGGGATGGCACACAGGAACTGCAGACTTCACAGTTCTCCTGGTCCCACGCACAGTACAAACGTCAGGGTCTCAGGTCCCAGGTCCTAATGGCCTTGAATCTCAGGGAGCCCTGGGGTTGTGGGAGCCACAGGTGAGGGTGAAGCAGTCCCTGGAATCTCAAGCCATAGTGCTTGGGCCCAAGGACTGTTAAGTCAGGAGACTTTGGAGTCTCAAGGGTCCTCTTTCCTCTGCTCTCTGCTTCTTACCCACCTCTTTGTGCCTTTCTGGCTGCCTGCCCTGGGAACTGGGAAGCAGACTATAGGAGGCCTCAGAGGACGTACATGGATTGATCAACAGGTCCCACAGCCAGGGCCAAAGATGAGAAGGCAGATAGGGGCGGTGGGGGTGGGTGGGGTCCTGCATGCCTCCTCCCCAGTCTCAGTTCCACTGTGGGCACTGTGAAGGGGCACTGGGCAGAGGGTGGGAAGTGTGCTTGTGTGATATGTCTGAGGATCTCTGTAAGGGGATTGTATGTGTGTGTGTGGGGGTGTGTGTGAAAGAGAGAGAGGGAGAGTCTTCCTGCAGCATTTAAGTTTGTATGCACATTGTGTATGATGTGCATGTGTGTTTGTGGTGAATGTAGCTCATTCTGAGGATATCTCTGAAGGTCTCTGTGAGTTTTGTGCAGCTTGTGAGTGAGATGGAGTATTTCGTGTGTTTCTGTGTGGTGTACATTTGGGTCTGTGGTGGACGCATCTCCATGTAATGTGTATCTGTGACGCATATGGTGTGTGTGTATGTGTGTGTGTGTGTGTGCGCGCGCGCATATGCGTGTGTGCGCACGCGCATGCACCGTATATCTGCGTGCCCTGTTTAACCGGCTTGCTTGCAGGGTGTGGTGTGTGCGTTTTGTGTATGCCATCTTTGTATGGTGTGTGTCTGGCTAAGTAGTGTATTTGAGGGGCTGTGTGAAGGCGTGTGGCGTGCAGTCGGGTCTGTGTCCCCAAAAGGGTCTGAGGATGCGGTGTATGTTCCGGGAATGCCGTGCGCATCTTGGGGCGGGGGTGTGCTGGGTTCCGAGGAAGGTCTCCAGGGTAGGCAGCGGGCGCGGGCGGCGCCTTCCGGCTCCGCGCGCGGCTGGTAACCAGAGCCCTTTCCCCCTATGAAATATTGATCCCGGCGAGCCGGCGGCGGCCCTACCTCACGCCCCACCCCGGAGCCCGGCGAGGGGAGGGCGATGGGCGGGCAATGGGCGGGGAACGAGCCGCCGCCGCTGTCCGTGGTGCTGCTGCGACTCTCCCGGTTGGGGGCGTCGTTGCTCAGGCTAGGGCGGGGCTGGGAGGAGAGTTTTCTCATCCACAAGCATCCTCAGCAGGGGTCCTGCCTCTTAGGATGAGCTTGCCTGCTTCTGCCACCTGTCTGTCAGTCTCCCCACCCCATCTAGGAAGGGGGAATAGAGGGACCAAATGGGCCTCTTTTGGGGATCCAGGATCCCCCGGAACTAGGGCGACAGTACTGCTGGATTTGCCTGGCTGGGACAGTCCTAATTTATACCTGCAGTCCTGGTATGATCGTTAATAGTGTCCCCTTTCACTCTCAAAAGGGTCCTGATTGGATAATAAATTGTACATCCCCAGCAATGAGGCTTTGACCTAGAGATCTCTTCCCCTCACCCTCTCTGCTCTGCCCTGGGGATTCTGTAGCCACGTGGGTGTTCAAGTGCGTGTGCACACACGTGTGTGTGTGGGGGCTTGCCTTCCTGTGCTAGGGCTGAGCTGAAGTAAGTGCTTGAGCCCCTGCCTTAGGCCAGACCCTCCCCAGGGGAGCCAGTCCCCTTCACGAATCCAAATTCTGCTTTCTGTTAAGGCTGTGCTCTTTTTTCCTGATGAGAATCAGGGCTCTCCTCCCCTCCAACCTTATGTCTCAGAGTCCTGGGCTGGGCAGGCCTGTCCCTGGTCTAGGTCAGGGTGTTGCAGGACCTCCAGGTTGGGCCTCATGTATGTCCCAGCCTCTTCTCTGAGCCCTCCTACTCTCAGTTACCCATTCTCCTTCAATGGACCCCATCTCACACCACCCCCTAACTGTAGATATTTCCTCCTGCCCTTTTCTCACTCTGCACTCTGTTCTGGACATTCTCCTTCCTTTCCACACCCCACTTTCCACCTTTATGAGGAACACCCAAATTCTGCTCTCCTGAGCAACACCCGTGAATCTGCTTACTCACCTGACACCTCCACCTGGGAGCTGCAGCATTACCTCAGACTCACCGTATCTAAAATGGGGACTCATTTTCCCCTTCACCCAGCTTTTTCCTCTGGCACTTCAAGCTCTGTTGATAGCACCTCTCAGCCCCCAGCCTTCCTGTAAGTCACCTTGGAATCCATTTTTTCCCTCTCTTCTACTTTGCCCCATTATTGCCTCTAGACATCACCCCACCCCCATTTCTGCTCACTCCTTTCCTCTTCACATCTGCGCTATTTGCAGCAGTGCAACCCTTCTTACCTGCACGGGTAGAGCAGCCTCCTGACTGCTCTTCCTACTGCCAGGCTTTCCTCTGATTCTGCACTTGGGGTCAGACTGATTTCTGTAAAATGTCATCTTTAAGTCATGTTAGATTTTACTACCTACAAGATTAAAACCAAGCCTCTTAGCCCAGCATTCAAGTCCCTATAGGCTGTTCCCAGACCCCCTTTCCAGCCTCTCTTCCACAACTGTACCCACCTCCTACTCCATCTGCACTGCTTTACTCCCCAGCCTCTGAGCATAATGGTTTTCTCTCCAGGCCTTTCCAAGTAGTTCCCATCTCTTTCCTGCCACCCCTGCCTCATCAAATCCCACCCGTGTTTTGAGGAACTTTTCAACACACTTCCCCTTGATGCCTTCTCTACTCTCCCTCATCCTGAAGTGTCCATTCCTTCTGTAGAACAGCAAGCACATTTCATCTTTAACTCCCTGCATCTTGGATGGTCTGTGGATCAGCAGTGATGAACATCACCTGGGAGCTTGTTAGAAATGCAGAACTCTGAGACTCATACATGATAAGAGCATGCATTTCAGGTGTCCTTAGGTGATCTGTGGATACATTTAAGTTTGAGAAGCACTTATTGTGTGTCCACTGAGGGTTGGAGCATGCCTCCGTCTGGGGGTGGCTGTCAGCCTGGGCTGGTGGTATTCTCCTGTGCCAATTCCAGCAGCCCATGCTGGGTGACAGGTGCCAGATCTGGCTGGATCCCATGGACTATGGAGGGTGTGGATGGAGGCAAAAAGGATGCATGCCTTGTCTAGACCCTTTCCACCTGCAGGCTATGCCCCACCAGACCTCAGAGCTCACACTTGGTAAATCTGACTCTGGAAAGCACTCTGATGACACGAGAAGAAATCGATGAATCAATAAAAAAGCAGTTCTCAAGCATATTGCAGAACTTTTCCCTCTTCACAAAACTCACATTGGTAGAAATGTCTGTTGGGTTAATGTAGGCTTTAAAAAAGAAAAAAATATTTTAGTTTTTCTTTATTATAACATTAATACAGTTTCCAAAGGAATGACTTTAGAAAACACAATATGCCACATGAAGAAAATAAAATGACTCATAACTCTGCTCTCCAACTAGAAATACTATTAATGTTTATTTTTAGAATGTTATCCATTCACTCAGCAAATATTTACAGATCCCCACTATGTGCCAGACTTGTGCCAGACACTAGGAATTTGGGGTGACGAAGATGACATCATTCCTGCTTTTAAGCAGCTCACAACCAGAGGGGTGGGGTGCAGGAGACTGGCACCGAACAAGTTAGGGACAGCGGGGATAGTACAGAGTTCTAGGCAGCATGTTAGGGGGACTAACTGCATCCAAGAAGACTCCCCCAGGAAATGATATTCCCGTTGGGACTGAGTGATGAGTAGGAATTAGCCAGGCAGAGGAGGTGTGGCAGACAAGTACAGGGTCCTTGGAGCTTGGGGATGGAGGTGGCTGGATAGCATTCCAAGCAGATAGGAGAGCAAGTGGCAATTTTGAGAAATGAAAACAATGGAAGTTTGGATGGAATAAAGAATAAGGGTAAGAGGCATGGGGTAAGCTGGGAGACGGGAGAGGTAGGCAGTTGGCCAGGTCACATGGGAGGTGTCAAGTGGAAGTGAATTGTTCTGCTTTGTTTGCTACATCCTCACAACTGAGCTCTCTGAAGGCTGTGTTGTTCCTGTGTCCCCAGTTTTGAGGAGAACACACAACCATGTCATCAGGAGCCCCCAGGCTGAAAGAAGACACATGGCTGTCCTGTCTGAGGAAGGCAGCATGGCCATGCCCTAGCAGCCCCTAGAGCTGGAGGGGAGAGGGTAAGCCCTGACTCATTCAGCTCTGGGTCTGCCGCAGCCTGGGGTGTCATCAGTCATTGGAGTCTGGAGGACAGAGGTTTAGGCCTGGCTATCCAAACCCCTGCATTGCCATGAGGACCATGGCTGAGAAGGTACCCAGGCTCAGGTCCATGACCCATGTAGGCCCCTGAGGCCAGAGGCCCTATGCTGGGAGAGGCCCTGGGGCTGGGATCCACAGGGGCTGTGTCCTCAACCTGCTCCCTCAAGGGATGTCTTCATCCTTGAGGATGACTTGCCATCCTGCATGGGACCCTAGAGGACTGCCCTTTACTGGCTGTGTTGGGAGAAGTCCCACCCTGCCCAAAGCTGCCTGTTCCCCCTCAGCTGGGCTGGGTGGGCCAAGCAGGGTGGAGGAGAAGTGGGTCAGCTTGGTAGCCATGGAGACAGCAGTTGCTCCCTGCCAGCCTTCTCATCTCGCCACAGACCTCACCGTTGAGCTCCTTTGTCCGGTCTGCCAGGGATGGGGACCAAGAGGGCGAGATTGGGAGCTGAAGTGTGCATGAGTGTGTTCAAACTCACACAAGCATCTGCTCAGAGCTGGTGCACATGCCTCAGCCAGGGGAACTCACCGCTCTGGGTAAGACACTTCCCACTCTCCTGCCCACCGAAGGGATGGCTCTTCCTGCCTCTCTGGGCAGGACAGGTGCCCGGGGAAGAGTGTGTGCATGGGTGTGTACAGGTGCATACACACGTGTGAATGTGTGGATGCTCCTGTGTGCCTTTGTGTGGATGCATATCTTGGTGTGTGTGTGTGTGTGTGTGTGCGCGTGCACATTTCTGTGTACTCATGTGATTGTGTCTTTAAGTGTGTCTTTCTGTGCAAGTCTGTGTGGTGTGTGATCACACATTTGACAATCTATGCCCTGTCACTCTGTGTGTGTGTGGCGCACATGCTCACACATGCGTGCACATGCATAAGCCTGATTTGGGGAGATGAAGGTCTGTACAATCAGGAGAGGAGCTACACCGGCTCAGTATGTTCCCTCGGGCCAGCCCGCCTCCCCCATCACACACCAACCTGCCACCAACTTGTCTCTTCCTGACTAGGGAAAGGCTACAGCCAAGGGAACTCTCTTATGTGAGTGAAGAGGCAGGCTCTGGCCTCTGACATGGGCACAGATGATGTGGGGCATAGTCCTGGTGCTGGATTAGGGTTGGGTTGGGATCTTGAAAGCCAGTCCAAGCATCCAGCAAGAGGCCAGGAGCTGAGAAGCTGGCAGCAAAGAGCATAGCCTCACGCGCTAGCTCCCACCTCAACAGAGAAGGAGCAGGAACCCTGATCCCACACTTATTCTGAGGTCTGGATGGGAGGTAATCCCGTTAGTCTCTGGACCTTCCCTCAAAGTGGCTGCACTTGGTGTGAGATTCAGACCAACAAGAACTAACACCTGCATAGTTCTTTACCATTTACAGTGCCACTATTAATAAGAATTAATAATCCTTATTATTACTAATCCTTGTTTTTAAAAATGTCATTGAATAAATCTAAGGCAGTTGTTGTTAGCCCCATTTTAGAGAAGAGAAGTAGTACTCTCATGGGGTTTCTTAAGGGAATTGTGCTGTGTCATGTGACATACAAGTGGCAGATTTGGGTTTTGAATCCAAGTCTGTCTGCCTTCAAAGCCCATATTTTTAATAACTATGAGTTTCTGCTCTTCAATATCTCATCTGATCCTCAGTCCATCCTGGGAACTCAGGCAGGGTCCAGGTGGTGATTAGAACCGTTGTATAGAAGAAGAGTTGGAAGGTCAGAGAAGCTGAATGACTTGCTCAGGGTCACATGGCTGGGTCAGAGCCAGGAGTGCCCCCTGTCTACCTCCATCCCCACTCCTGACTGCTGGGCATGTCACAGAGTGGCTAGGGGAGGGACAGAGACCCCATTACTCAGCAGGAGGAGGGAGGAAGGAAGAACAGAGCTCCTCACCTTTTAACCCTGGATGAGTTCCTCACATAGTAAAAGTCTTCAAGCTGTGGATGAGGCTTCAGCACTGCAGTTTGAGATCGAAGCACCTGAAGGCAGGTTAGGGGACTCCTGACTTCAGTTTCACAAAGTGGGAAACAGAGAATCAGAGCACTTTAGTAATTTGCCCAGGATCACACAGCTAGCTCCAAAGTCTTGTCTTTTTACTCCAAAAGCTACTAGAAGCCCTTGAGGGCAGATGTCTTGCCTAGTCTTTCTAAGCTCCCCTTTTCCCTTCCAGACCCTTTTCTCATGTCACCTCCTCCTGGGAGCCTGCCCTGATAGCCTTCACTTCATTTCTTGAAAACTGGTGTCTAGGCAGAAGTTAATTGAAGCCTCGTGCAAATGCCCTAGGAGTGTGCTGGTGGGAGGGGCACCCCCACTGATGCAGAGCACCACGCTGGGATTCATCAATTTGGTGAGTTGGGGTTTTCTTAGAGGTGGGGGGGCGGTGAGGGGCAAGGAGGGAGCAACTGGCAGGCGATAGGAAACCTGGGAGTCAGGAGGCTTGGCTTGGAGCTCTTGTTTTGCTACTAACTTTCTATATGGCACTGGGAAATTCCCTTCGCCTCTCCGGGCCTTGATTTCCTACCGTACAAAATGAGAGGCCCAGACAGGAATAGGGATGACAAATCGTTTTTATTCATAAAGTGTTGTTTTGGGTCAATTTCACTAGGGAACAGTGTTGATAGGGCTTCTGAGGTTAAGTCTGGCCTCCATGGGAAAGATTGATGGATTTGTGATGCTGCTGGGGTGGAGGATGGGAAGGGGTGGCAAGAGCCTCAGTGATTTGCTACCCCTTCCAAAGTCCATCACACTGTCACAGATTCCTTGGCCATTTGTGTTGAAGGGGTGAGTGGCCAGGTTCATCATAGGCTTTTGAGTGGCCTCACTGACCTCAAAAAAGACAAAGGGACTGAAGGTCCCAGGATGGCCTGGCAGAGCCTGAGACCAGCTATTGTTGGGACTCAGGAGAGAGTTTAGGATACCAAAACTCCAGGGTAGGGACCAAACATGAGGGCTGGAAAGAAAATACTAAGCTTCTACTTGAAGAGCTCTGAAAGTATCTGCTAACATAGAGCTTTAGCAGGATTGGGATGGGAGGGGGCATAGCCCTCCTCCGTGAAGGATAAATCATAGCAAAGTTCTGCTGCTGATGTAGTAGTAATTGAGAGTCAGCAAGGAGGACTTCAGAGTGAGGTCTCCATGGGCCAGGGAGGTATGGGAGAGTTTCCTTCCTTGGGGTGACATGGGCTAGGCTGGGAAAAGGTAGAAAGGTTGTGATCCATTCAGCAATCCTTTCACGCCACTAGTATGTGAGATGTTGTGTTCTGTGTCCTGCCCCCATGGCCTCCTGCTGCTCTTTCCATCTCTGGGGTCTGATGGCTCAGGGGTGGCTATGTAGCAGGACTTCCCTCGTCACAGGGCTGGGTGGCTCTAGCTGTCTGTCTTGTCCTTCCTGACCTAGACTTGCTGCCACGGAGTGAACTAGAGCCCCAATTCCAAGCTCCCAACCACAGTAGGGTTCATGGGCTCCAGCTCTCCCACTCGGAAGGAACTTTAGAGATCACCTAACCCAGCCTCTTCATTTTACACACAAATGAGGAACCCAAGGCCCAGAGCAGGTTTCACAGAAACTCTGTCTACATTCTTTTTTTTTTTATTTTATTTTTTATTTTTTTATTTTTTGTCTACGTTCTAACCCCATCTCCTGACTCTTGGCCCTCGCAGATTGCCTGAAGCAGGACTTTGGGACCAGGGAGTCAGGCCCACAGACTTGAGTCCAGTGCTTTAAGCCTGGGTTCTCTCGCCTCTCCCCATCCTGTGGGAAGCAACCTGCCAGACTGGGCCCTTCCAGGCCATTTGCTGGTTCTCCAGGCCCCACGGGTGATGCCTGGGTGGTTGAAAATGAGAAAGCAGCTCTGGATATGCAGAATCCTGAATGTCAAGCCATCTGCTTGTCAGTGCCATTCATTATTCATGAAGAAACATGAGCCCCTGTGTTGGCAGGGTTAGGAATTTTGTCCCTTCCCCCCTTCCCTTCTCACCCTGGGGCAAGGAGAGGGGGCAGGGGGCCAAGGGATGGTGGCTCTCAATCTCCGCTGAAGGGGCATCAGGGAACTACCTGCTTCTCCAGCTACAGTTTGGGTGGGGTTCCTCCTGTCCCTCAGATGTTCTCCCCAGCAGTGGGAACCTGGGCCACAAGGGTTCCTTTCTCATAACAGATACCTTTCCTTTCAGTCTTCCCGAAGAGCCCAGGGTCCTGGGGCAGAGCCCTGAGCTGGGGCGATGAGTGCTCAGCTTTGGATGAGCCCTAGTTTGAAGGGACAAGGGCTACTGAGTGGGGTTGACTCTTTGTGAAACAGGAGACCTAGGGTCGAGTCCAGACCTGGCCAGTCCCTAGCTCAGTAGGTATTGGCAAGGCCATGATGGCTCCGAGACCCAGTTTTCTCACCTGTGATATGGAAGTAACTATACACCTCACCGAAATACTATAAAATGTAAATTAGATGTACACGGTGGCAGATGCACAATATCAGATAAGCCCTCTCCCCCCTTCCACTGTAAAACATGCAGATACCCCAAAACATACGAACTGGCACTAGAATTGGAAACTTAAAGAGAAGAGATCATCATAGGCTGAAGTCCAGGGGGACTTTCCATTCGCTGCAGTGTTGATGGGGGATGGATGGAGAAATACAATCCGGGACTCTGCACGAGTCAAAGGATAAGCAAGAACAACCCAGGTAACCAAAAAGAAGGCAAAACAAGGCTTTTGTGCATCCCCACTGTCAGTCCTGATTTGCCAGGTTGGCAGAAACCACACTGACCAGGGGATCAGCCATTCTCGGCTGTCTGGGGACTGGCTTCCTCATCCGCTGAGTGGTGGCATCCTTCCCTCACTCCCACTGTTCCTCCCCATTCTGTGGCCTTTGAGGAGACTGACTCCCTCAGGGATCAAGGCATGTGCGCTGAACCCTGAGATGAGCAGCTGCTTCAGGAAACGCACCATGGGCCAGGGCTAAGCCAGGAAGGTGCTGGGTGCAGAACATGCCGGAGCAACTGCCTTTCCTATATTCAGCCAGAGCAAAGGGCACCGACCACAGCATCAGACTCTTCAGCAAACAGACAGCTTGACACCACCTGTGTACAAAGCAAAGCCCTGGACGCCTGCTGCCCCAGTTCCCCCAGAGTGGTTCTCAGAGTCCTCTGTTCTCTTCCCCAGCACTTATCGTAACCGTCATTAAATATTTAATTGCATGATGAGTTATTTACTGTTTGTCTCGCCTCCTGGACTGGAGGCTTTGGGAGAGCAGGACCAAGTCAGCCTGGCTCACTGCTGGTATCCTTGGCACTCAGCATAGGCCTTGGCATTTTAAGGGCTCAAATATTTGTTGAATGCAGCTGATGGGAAGAGTAAATGTGTACACTTTGGAAAGAAACTTGGTAATATATTCCAAGAGTCCACAAAACATTATGCCCTTGATATCAAGTAGGATGCTTTTGGCTGTAACAGAAAACCCTGTTTCAGACTGGCCTGAGCAATGGAAAATATACTATGTCACATAAGGAGAAGATCAGAGAAAGTCAGGCTACAGGCATAGCCTGAGGACCTTTCTGTCTCTGCTGTGCTGATCTCAGAAGCACTGGCTCATCCTAGGGCTGCACCCTCTCCAGGGGGAGGGTCTATGGCGGGGAGGCCACCCACCTCTCCTGTAAGCATGGAATCCAAATCTTCCCCTTAAGTCTGATTGGGCCAACTTAGTCATATACCCACCCTTGGACCAGTAAGAGTTGCTGCCATTTTCTCATTGGCCTAAACTAATCAGGATCCACCTCCAGAACGAGGGATGGGGTGATACCTGGACGAAATCAGCACTCTGTCAGGAAGCATGAAGGGGGGATGGATGTTGGGGAGGCTACCAGCACAGCCCACCCTCTCAGGAACTCTGTTTTTGGGAATTCACACTAAGAAAATAAGCTGACAAAATTAGTATAGAAAGACGTTTATTGCAATGTTATTTAAAATAGAGAAAAGAGAGGGAGAAGGCAGAAAGTGGGACCCAAACTACTGGGTAATTGTTAAGAGGTTTAAGTAAATTATGCTATCTCTATACAATGGATTATCGGGGTGGCATTAAAATGTTTAAACAAAGTGTTAATGACATTGGGAAATGCTCATGTTATATTAAATGAAAAAACTCAGGATGTAAAATTGCATTTTCAGTGTGAGTTCAGTCACTTTTAAAAATGCATAGAAAAGAAACTGGAAGGAAATAGGTTGAAATGCTTCTAATGACTGCCTCTCAAAAGTGCAATTGAGGGTGATTTTTGCCTGCTTCTTTATACTTTTCTGTGCCATCACCTTCAAGCAAGACGACCTCTTCCAGAGTCCATACAGGCTGGAACCAGTCTTGTTCTCCCTGCTTTTATGATTTGCTATGAAAGTGACAATCACTGATGCTTGATGAATATCTACCCTATGCCTGACACTGTCCTAGACACTTTATATGCACTATCAAATTGAATTCTTACAACAGTCCTATGAGGTAAGTGCTTTTATTTCTTGCTTTACTGAGAGGCTTCCTGGCACACAAAGATGTTGGGTTACGAACTCACACAGCTAGTATGTCGATGTCATTGGAATTCAAGCCAGTCAATCTGCCTCCATGGCCTCACTCTTCACCTCCAAACTGGGTCACACGCTAGGTTCCTCCCAGCCATGAGCTAAGAAGAGGAAGAATGGCCCCATTTATTGAGCCTTACATACATGCGGTTCACTTACTCCCCACAGCCTCAGAGAGGCTGAGTGATTTGCCCAAGTTCACATAGCTAGGAAGTGGTGAGGCAGTGGTGGAGTACAACGGGGCCTGATGCGGGACCCTTTTGTCTCCACCCCCCTCCACCCTCTCTCCCCTCCACAGAGCTGCCTGAGGCCCTGCCGCCCCCAGGACCATCATGTTTAAAGGGGAATCAGGTTCGGCCTCGGCCGCAGCCTCCAGAAACGTGATGCGGAGCTCCAGCATCAGCGGAGAAATCTGCGGCGCCCAGCAGGCTGCAGGCGGGGCCAGTGTCACCACCGCCAAGAAACGGCGCAGCAGCCTTGGCGCCAAAATGGTGGCCATCGTGGGCCTGACCCAGTGGAGCAAGAGCACGCTGCAGCTACCCCAGCCTGGTGAGGGCCAGTGGCATACCGACGGGCGGGAGGGGGGGTGGGGGGACACCTTGTGCCGACAGAGCACCCGTCGAACGGCCTGCCCTGTGCACACCTGCCCACACCCAGAAATGCCTAGATAACAGTTAGCACCCACCTGGTGCTGCTCCAAGTCCTATACCTGTACTGACCCTTTTAATCCTCAAATAACTCTATGAGGCAGGCACTGAAGATGGAGAACTTTGAAGCACAGAGAAGGGAAGTAAGATGCCTCAAACCACAAACCACACAGCTAGTAAGTGATAGAGCCTGGATTTAAACCCTGGCAGTTGGGCTCCTGTACAGACGCAAACATCAATCAGTAATTATTTATTGAACAACCACTTTGTTCCTAGAACTGTGCTAAGTCACACCGCAGTCCCAGACACACACACATCTGCAAGATTCAGCCTCACCTGTCATCTCCGTGTTACCTGAGTCCAAACAGCCTCACAATTATAGTTACAGTCACACGTATGTTACAGAGTCACAAGAGAGCCATCCCCACCCATACATACCTGCCTTGCACAGTCATATAAATATAGTGTCACCCACGCTGTCTGGGAAACACAGCCGTTCACACTGCAGGTGGTCATAAATGAAACCAGTCATGCAAATCACACACATACAGTCCTATGGGCACAGATGCACGGACCCGGATCAGAGTTGCACGTGTGCACACAAACGTGCCCGTGGTCACGGAAAGACATCACTCATTCATATACACATACCTCCCAAAAGCTACGTCCTGATAAATACATTCAACTTTCCCAGACACCTAGCTATGAAAACCCCAGTTATGCTCAGACCTGTGGGTGACCCCCCTGGTCACATGCAGTCACATATGGACCCCACATTACAGGAGAACCTGCCTTCCCTGCCAGGACCTTGCTTCCTTCACTTTGCGACACCAGCCCAGACACCAGCTGGTTTTGTTTTAAAATCTCTTCCTGCTTATTTTGCTCAGAGTAGCAACTTCCCCAAGAAACCTTCAAATAGGCAGCTGGATGGGGGTGGAGAGGGGGCGGGGGTGCCGAGGATCCAGGGAGAATGCTCATCAAGACTCCCATTTGGGGCTGGAGGTGGGGGACTTTCCAGGCCTTAAAATAAATTTTTACAAAGCCCTCTATAGGAGCACGTGAGATGGTCTTTTCCAGAAATCAAGCTGTGATGTGGTTTCTGGCTCGGGGATTATTAGGTGGGGAAGGGGCTTAAGGTTCTCACTGGCCCCCAGGTAGGTATGGCCTCTGAACCTGCAGTGTAGGCCTGGCACTAGAGAGTCAGGAAAATGAAGAAATGGGGATTTGAGACCCAGGAGTAGGGCCGGGGTAGGGAGGGCTGAGATAGGACCAAGGGCTGGGAATAAGAATAAAGGATGAGAACTAGATGTCATGGAATTCTTGGACCCCAGGAGTCAGCCTCCAGGAGACCAAGCCCAGGAATTGAACTTATTCAGTTTCAGGCCCAAAGGGATTTGGAGGGACAGTTTTTCAAAGCCAAAGTGGAGGTTTGAGACACAGGGAGATGTTCCACTGATCTGCCTGAGACTGTCTGGCTACCCAGTTTCCTCAGTCAGCAGGCAGGGATTAGAGCAGACACCCGGGAGACCTCCTAGCCTTGAGGAGAGATGAACCATCATTGGGCTTCTGGATCATTTGCTCTAGTATTTGAGTACACAGCTGAGGTCCTGGGGCCTGGAGCCAGGGGGGAGTGCCCAGATGCCTTTGTAACTGAAGGTCTCTATGAATCATCTAATAGCTATTTCCCTGCCCTTGAGATCATCCCATCCAATGTACTCAATTTACTGGTGAGGCATCCAGAGCTCAGATAGAAGGAATTGTTCCTGGAGAACGGCCTGCAGTTGGCCTTCAGAGCCACACCTAGCTGGATGACTTGAGTCCGCTTCCTTGTTTGTAGAATGAGGACAATTTTGCATGCCTTGCAGAGTTGTCCAGTTGATTAGATGAGATGGCACGTGCAAAGGCACCCAGCCTCTTGCTGGTACATACTAGGTACTCAGCCAAGGGACAATGCTATTATTGTTATATGGTAATACAGTAGGTCCAAGGGAGAAGTGAATTCTCCACCTCCACAAACTGCCTCCTCCCTGCAGCACGCTCCTTTCCCATCTGTAATTCCTTCTCCCCATTTTTTTTCTCCCAGACTTTGAGGTTGCTGTTATCCCAGCTTTGTGTACCTAGAATTGGGCTTGGTCTAGGGCTGTCCCTATCCATCAGGTCTTCCCTGGCAGTTGGAGCCCCATCCTAGTTGGGAGAGTCTGGCTCCAGAAAATTCCATTCTGGGAAAAGATCCTAGAACTGTGTCTCTCTACTAATCTTTGGGTACCTTGGGTGCCTGCCCTTCCCTGGTGCCTCCTTTCTCCCAGGTTAGCCATATCCTACAGTTGACTAGAGCCCCGCCCACCTCCCTCTCTGTTTCACAGCCTCTGTCCTAGTTCACGCTCCATAATTTCTGGCCTGGACTATGGTATCAGCCTCTTCTTTGTTTCCCCTGCTTTCTCCCTCCCATCTTCCTGTTTATTCCTCATGGTACCCTAGTGTAGGCTTCACAAACCTCATACCAAAACTTCAGAGAATTAGTGCTGCCTCTATAAATCCCCATGGGACCTTGGAAAAGTCACTTTCCCACTGGCCTCAGTTTCCTCTTCTGTAAAATGAGGCTAAAAATACTCTCCCCAAGCTTCCTCCTAGGTCTAACAGTCTTTAAGTTGTGGGGAGCAGTGAGGAGAGTGACTTCAGAGCTTTGGAGCCCCGAGAAATGGGTGCATTCTGTCCTAACACAGGCTGAGTCCACGTGGGCCAGCCTGGGCTGTCCCAGCCCCTGATCAAATGAAGCTTCTCTTTTCAGTACCAGGGACAGTGACTCTGACCTCCTGGGTTGAGGGCTGTGGGTTCTGGGTCAAGGTCTGGGGAGGGCTCAAGATCGGTCCAGGAAATGCCATTGAGAGTGCTACAGGAGGCTCGAACTGCCCCTCCCTTGCTGTGATATGGCAAGACAGATAGGATGGTTCCTGGAGTCCGTCATCTCCAGGGATTATAAAATTATTGTAAGCAACTTGGCCCAGTTCTCTAGAGAGAAAGGCTGTATATATTTACTCCTCAGATCGACAGGGCCTCAGAGGCTAGACAGGTAAATAGCCAGTGGAGGAATTTTCTCTGAGGTTGTAAGAGCCTTCTGCCTACTCAGAGCATATGGAACTTAATCTGCCAAATCACAACTCAAATAAATGGGAGAGGGGAGAGTTGGTGGAGTGCCATGAGAAGTAGCATACTGGTGGAGAGTCTGCAGACCTGGGATCTAGCTCATTTATGAAATAGGGAAACGGTGATACCTCATCAAAATACTCTCCCCAAACTTCCTCCCAGATCTAACAATCTTTAAGTTGTAGGGAGCAGTGAAGAGAGTGGGTTCAGAGCTTTGGAGTCTCAAGAAATGGGTGCATTCTTGGGTATCACTAACATTTCAGGATTCCATGACTCCCCTACCCAAGAGTTCACATTGGGCTGGGCAAGTCTGATCAAAGAAAGTAAATTTGCTCCTAGGTGGGTCAAAGCTTTCCTGAGCTCTAGAAAAGGGAGGATGG
>PVIY010045132.1:0-19287 GCA_004026745.1 Myrmecophaga tridactyla | reverse complement strand
TCAATGCTTTTCAGAAATACATGTGAGAATAAATAGATAAGGAAATAATATTGTTTGAATAACAAACTGAATGGGGGTGTAAGATAGATTCATTGTGTTGGCAAAGTAGTTACCTCTATAATAAATTACTTTGTGTGGATTTGCTTATGGTATGCTGTGGTAGTTAGATTCATTTGTCAACTTGGCCAGGTGAAGGCACCTAGTTCTGTTGCTGCAGACAGGAGCCAATGGCACATAAACCTCATCTGTTGCTAATTATATCTGCAGTCAGCTAGGAGGCATGCCTGCTGAATTGAACGATGTTTGACTTAATTTGCTGGTGCTTAAATGAGTGACCCCAACTTAGCACAGCCCAAGCAGCTCAGCATACCTAATCTCAGCACTCACAGCTCAGCCCAGGCCCTTGGAGAGGAAGAAAGAAAAAACCCAGGGGAACATTGTTGGAACCCAGAGGCCTGGAAAGAATTCCAGCAGAGACCATCCTCTGACTTCCTATGTAAGAAAGAACCTCAGTGGAATGTTGCCTGCCTTTCCTCTAAAGAACTAACAAAATAAATCCCCTTTTATTAAAAGCCAATCCATCTCTGATGTGTTGCATTCCGGCAGCTAGCAAACTAGAACATATACCTCATACATTTAACTATACATGATGGTTCTTTGACTTTTGTAAGCTGTGTCCTTGGGTGTCTCCACATGGTGACAACAGCCTCTATGAGATTAGTAACGGTTGTACAAAATGTGAGTCCCAGATGATAATTTTATCTTCTGCACTCTTCTCACTCTCCTCTAACATATATTTCTTTCCATTCTTTATATGACAAAATTATTCTTGCCCATTCTGAAAAATAATAATTGAAAGCAGCATATTTCATTTTTTTCATGGCTCTGGATGAAAAACACACGTGCTTTTTAAAACATTCTTTCCAAAATTAGAGTGCTTTATCCTAAGTGAATCAGGGGGAGTATATGCTAAACGGTTTATATTATGAATATATTTCTATGTCAGATCAATGGTTGTGTTTACTGAGAGACACACATGTTTCCTCCCTTCAATTATGAAATATTGGATTATTTTATGGGTGGACCTTCAGGCTTCTACAGTCCCAGATATGTCAGTTCTTCCGAATCAGATGGTCAAGGTTAAGGGTGCTATGTTGCCTGACATGGGCTTAGGAGAACAAGATATGACGCTTTCAGGACCATGTTTTAGTATGGGTCCTTCAGAGATTTTTATATTTGTATGGCAGGTTTGTTCCAATCTTTTATTTTTCTTAAAATTTTCTGCAGAGTCAAAATGAACTTTCATGTAGTAAGAGTGCCAACAATGTTGCCAAAGTCAGGCCTTGGTAAGTTTTTGAAAAGTCAGGTCATCTTCATGTAGGAATCTGTGGGAGTTCACAGCAGTGATTAGAAAAGGAGGTGAAGTCAGCATGTGGACTCAGTAGTAGGGATGTTTTGTCAAAGAAGGCACTTGTCCTGATCCATGGTGGAGCACTATACTATTGGCATGATTGAATATGCCGCCAGGGATTGCCAGTAGATACAATTTTAAATTGTACACTCTCCCCTGCTCATGTTTTTATGTTCTTTCTACAGAGAGTTTTAATAATTTATCAGGTTTGGAAGCCTACTTCATGACAGAATCTGAATCAATAAACCCCTGCTGTGTCGTAGGCTCCATGACTGTTTTTCCACATACCCCGAGGATCAGGGACATTCAATTAGTGACATTCAATTAGTGACTGCTTCTGCTTTCCCCACACTACCATCAGGTGGAGCTACCTATCATGTGGCATAGAGTATTTTCACACGTGTCATGTAAAAGAGTAGACAATTCCTAGTTGAGGCAATTAGCTAGTTGTTCACAGGGTCAGCATGATTAACCCAAGGTTAATAGTATGCAGGGCTTATCTAACAATACAGACGGGTCTTTGTCTTGGTATGTCCCCAAGAGCCACTCTAAGGGGAGGACTGACCTCTTACTCTGAACAATAATATCATGAATAATTAAAAACTATACTTAGATTGGTTAAATTCATCACTGACTTTCATTGGAACTTGGAAAATGCAGGAACACAGTAGTGCAGCTTCACATTCAGCTGGCCATCATGGAGCAGGATCATTTAGCCAACAGAGGAGAGATGAAAGAACTTAATGTTGGGCTCATCATCTAAGAAACTTGCTCCCAGTTGCATTACTTTTCAACACATCATGGAAAAAGATGGATCTGTATACATAAAATTTGCTTGGATGTTGAGACTGTTGCCATTCAATTTACCAAGAGAATTACTGAGTGAGTTTACTATCACCAAAAAGACTTCCTGGGATGACAGGGCAGCACAAGCAGCACTTAGCTGCCTTCAGTAGAGCAAAGGACAAGGGATGGGCCTTTAGTTTTACTGGAGACAGGAATAGGATGGTTGGTTTTCCCCAGTGTTGTAGGTTTAAATTTCCTTCAAGAACTAAAGGAACACACAAATGTGGACGTTCTTATCCTCCTGGCCAGATGTGGGTCCAACCAGCAAGAAAATTAAAAAATAGTCCAATTCAAACCTCAGATATGGTATCAGACATTTAATTAATTTTTTTATCATTCTGGGTTCTTTGAGAGGCACACAAAGTCAAGTTTAAATGTGCATGGATATTTCTCAGACAATAAAATTAAGTTACATTTCATACAGAGTAGGTTTCACTTACTATAGCATATCTGACTTTGACTGAAAATTAGCATCAAATTTTTAAACTCATGTTTGTCATTGTATAATAAATAAATTCACAAATCTCATTAGAATTCCAAATAATACTTCTCCCTCCTGCTAAGTTATTGAAAATTTTTATTATTAGTGTCAATTGCTTTTTCACATCAAATATTTTGATCTTCAAAAATATTTTCAGAATATATACATATTTTAATCATTTATTTATAAAATTCTAGATTTAAATGATGCATGGTCTCAGGAAAGGGATGTGCCCTTGGTGCCACAGAGAAATGATATTCATGCCTCTTCCTGTAATCATTCTTCCTATAATGCAACATGCTTAGCATTTATGTGATTCTACCAATAATTGTTTAATAACATTTCTGCTGGAACCCAACAAAACTTCTCATAATACCTGGTCTGACTTTTGATGTCAGTTTCATTATTTTCTTACTTTACCACAACTTCTTTTCTTCTACAGCATTCATTTACAATTTTATTCCTTCAAAAATGTTAAATTATATGTTAACTAGTCTTTCTAGAAAAAACAAAACAACCAGTCACTAAATCCATCTTCTTTGTTTGACAATACAATGTTACTCAGGGAAAAGCAACTTTATGAAATTATATACTAAATTTGATGGCGTTAATATAAACATTTTGTTTCCATTAAAACATTTTTGTTATATATCTTCAACTTTCCCCAGTAAGGAAACAAACTGTGATGATTCTCATGCTTTGTGAAAATCCCTATGAAAATAATTAATTTATCCCTGTTTGCTTACAAAAATCTTCACTAGTCTAATCATACATATATGAAGGAAGAGGTAGTTCTTTAAGATAATCAATTCCTATTTCTTTTTCTTCAAGGAGGATTAAATTCCATCAGAAGTGGAGGTATGATCAGTGGGACAAATGAAGTTTCTCTGGACCTGATCCCTGGTCAAGATAAGGATTTCATTGACTATAGTTTTTTTTTTATAAACTTAAATCAGAGGATATTCTGGGCAATTTATATCTGTGGCCAACGTTGTTCACTGATAACCATGAAGTGCATTTGATAGAATCTCTTTCGCTTATTAGTGCAGCCTTAATATTCTCCTCAAGATAAGTTTTCTGAAAATTTCCATAATTGTGATCAGTTCTCCCAATTCTGGTACATTGGGATTTTGCTGTGTATTATGGTGACAAGTCAGTTCTAACTTTTTCAATTTGTGAATAATTCTAAATTTTATTTTTTTTAATATTGTCTTTTTTTTTCCTCCAAAGATCGGTTGGGTATGGCTACCATATTTGTTAATCCTATACCATAAATATGTCCTTTCACAGGTATTTTTATTTTTGTTCATTTGAGTTGAAATTCTTTGTGCTTAGGTCCTCCCTATCCTGCTAGTTACCCACAGTGAAAGCAGGACAGGATAAATGGTGGTTGTTTGAACTATTGCCCCCCAAAAGCCTATATTCTTAATTTTGGTTGACATCCTTGTGGATATAGACCTAAGATAAAAATGATATCTTGTACATATTATTTCAACTTTTTTTCATCCAAACTGAATGAGATTGAGCCTTAATCTTTATTACTGGAGAACTTCATAAGTATCAGAATTTCAGAAATAGAAGGGAAAATGCTTCTTAAAAAAGTTGGAAGAATGAAGATCCCAGGAGCTAGAAAAAGGAAGAAGACAGCTTTTTCCCCACGGAACTGGAAGAAGAGAAACCCTAAGAATAAAAAAAAGACAGTATGGATGTTCTCACCATACAAACAAATCCATTTGGAGGCAAGATTTCTAGCCACCACTCTGAGAGGTAACACATTCTCATTGTTTTAACCACCCAGTTATGTGGGATTTATTATGCAGCTTGGAAAAGTAAGAAATTAAACACTGAAAGACCAGCTTCAACGTGGTTACACATGGGGGGACCCAAATACCTTAGATCTTCTTTTGCTCAGATATCGTGGAAGTCAACATACTTTCTATCACTAAAACTAAATATTTTGATTTGTGGATGATATTACTATAATTATCTTTTCACAATAGCTTTAATATGATCAATAATTATCACTAAATACTCAGTATAGGGCAAGAGTGAAATGAATATTGAGGCCATATAAGTCTCCACAAGAGCCTTTGATTCTCTTGAGGACGCTGATTATAAAACATTCCACTGCCAAGAAATTAGTCACATGGTCACCTATCCAGAGAGCACATACTTGTCTTTTGTGGCCTCCAACTTCTCACTGTGTGTTTTTTTCTAATTTCTTTGCAGGGTAAGTACCAGGAATCTAACCAGGGTCTCCGGCATGGCAGGTGAGAACTCTGCAAGTGAGCTACAGTAACCCACCATATCTCACTGTGTTTTGTGAGTCCTCTTCCCTGTCCTAATAACGTCCTGATCTTCCTCCATCCACCACAATTATATCTGTTTCTATAAGTCATTACTGAAGTTACCAATCTTCATATGTCCTTCATGTCCCTTTACTCATTTCCCTTTCTAGCTCCACACAATATCATCTGCTCAGTCCCGTCCCAGGTAATTATGTGTTCCTGTGCCAAGCTTGAGAGTGAAATGGAAGAATTCAGTTTCTCATATTCCTCAGTGTTATATCAATATAACAATCCTATAGCCTCATCTAGTCTAGTATGTCTTTCTGGCATATCCCATGCAGATACGTCCTCTCTACTGCTCTGCTTTACCTTCATCACTTCTCTCCCAGTTTTTCCAAATTATATTAGGCATTCAAAACTACCTGCTGAATTTCTTCTTATTCCTCCAATTCTACGATTAACGGCATTGACATTGCTGTCCAGATACAGTTTTGTTCATCCTAGTTTGCTTCTTCACTCACTTGTTCCCTTGCTAATGACATGTGTCTTGTGCCTTATTATTTCATTTACCTAATTTATATTATTGGTTCAGCAGGCTACAAAATGCTGCATTTGAGGCTCTTCAAGATATAATAAGTTTAAAAAGGATGTTAGAGACAGAGGAATATAAACTTTACACTGTAAAACTGAGAGTGAGATTAAGGAAGTTTGAGTTGCCTCAGTTGTTCTGTTTTGATATCTCAGGGGTGAACCAGAGCATGTCTTCTTTATGTCAATAGGCAGGTAAGGGAGGAGGGCTCACAGAAGAAATTCTGTTTGCTGAGGCAGAATAATAAGAATAAAATGAGATGACTAGATAAAATAACTGTTTCAAATTATAAATGGTCCTGTAAACTGACAATATGCAAACATAGCAGAAAAATTGTGAAGACAGTGCCAAACTACACACGGCTCCCAATGTAAATAAAGAATAAATAATAAATCTCAGAGGCAATATTTTCAGATATGATGTTGACATATAATTATCGCTGAAAATAGAAATGTATTGACCCTGTTCCACAGTCATTGTTGATGATTGACAGCATCTGTTTTCCTCACCAGTTCCTTCTGCTCATTTTTCAGCATGGAAAAGGGGATTCTGAGATGTTGGTACTGCTCTCCAATAACACAATCAGCCTTTTCCTCTCAGGGTATGCTGAGGGATTATGGCCTTTCCTTTCCCTTGTTCTTTTCATACAAAGATGTTTCCAAACATCCAAATCATCAGTTAACCACCCTCACTCTGGAAGACACTTACTAAGAGATGAGGATTTCATCCACAAGAATATAAAGGCCTGGTGGTTCTTCATCTTTCTGGTGGCAGCTTCTAAATGTGAGCATCTCAGGGATTCAGACATGAAGGTATTGTGGATGATGCATATGCACACGTGACTCATGAGATATAACAGAAAAACAGAATGGCTCTAAAGAAGGGGAATTCATTAAGTTGTAAGTCCACAGTTATCAGGCTGTGAAAATGTCTGATTTAAGACAAAGCAATGAAAATGCTCAATCTTACACATCCAGTGAATGATATCTTGGTTCAAGTAGGCCAATGATGTTCAGGGTTTCTCTTTTAACTGGAAAGGTGCATGGCAATATCTGCTAGTATCTCTTTAATGGCTTCCACAGGGCTCTGTCCATTCTGTTAGCTCTGATGGTTATGGTGGTTCTTATGGCTCTTGCCACTCTGGCTCTATAATGGTTCCCTCTTAAAGATTTCCACTAGCAAGAGCACCTTCAGTGTGTGGAGACACATGTACATGGGAACCACCTAATCAAAATTTTCCACCCACAATTGAGTTGGTCACATCTCCATAGAAACATTCAAAAAAATTCCACAAAACATTACTGAATGAGGATTAAAGGATAAAAATTTTCTGGAAAAAATGGCAGATTCAGACCAGCACATTCCATTCTTGGGACCCCAAAAAGATGCATCCATGATATCAATGTTATATTTTACTAGAAGTAATGCAATGATCAAATCATTACTTATTATAAAGGACAGCAAAATGAATGAAAGATTAGAATAAGGAAACATGTAGTAAAGATAGAAGAAATAAATGAAATGGAAGAGATAGCATAAATTAATAAAGATGAGATGTAGTTTAATGGCATAATGCAAATTAAGGCACTACCTACATTGACCAACAGAACAGAAAGAACACAAATCATCAATATTGTGTTTGAAAACAGATTGCCATGGCACATACTACAGGAAATAAAACAGATAATAAGACAATAGTGTCTAAAATATACATGAAAAGACTGGAAGGCAAATGCAATGTACATTTCTAAGAGTGTACCCAGAACCAATACTTACTCAGAATTTACAAATAATATCAACATTTCTATATCTAATAAGTAATTGCAATACTCATAAATAAATTCTCCACAAAACAAATTGTCTGTTCTTCTTTTATTTCCTTGGTAATTATTTGAAATGTTTATGAACACATTTAACATCAATCTTATGTTAAATCTATCTATAAATATATAGAGTGGGAAAATCACCAAATAATTTAGGAGAATAGGATGTCCTAATAAAAAAGGAAAATGTCACTATGTGAAGAAAATTATGACCCAATAATACTTGCACATTTACTGGAATGATACTTGACACAGTATCCAGTAATGAAGATATATGGCTCAGAAATATTTGAAAGTAAATTCATTTTCTTTTCTAAGCACATAAAATAAAATAGAAAGAGTTTATATTCTCAACAGGTGCAGAAAAATGTATTGTCAAAATCAATATCTACCATGAGATTAAATTGTGTCAACTTGGAAGAGAAGAAGGCATTCTAAAATTGACAAATAGCATCATCCAAAATCCTATACCAAAAATGATATTTAAAACCAAATTATGCCACTTACCTTCCCCACACCATTCCAGAAGAGGAAAAGGAAGGAAAGTAAAAGTAAAATTATTGAAGGAACATCTGGGTTGGGAAAGTCTGCATTGTGAATGCAATTCAGATAAAAATGGCCATGAATGGAAGGATTTGGAAGGTCTTAATGGGATGTTGTTTGTTCATCAAGGAAGGAAAATATCAGAACTTGAGAGGAAAATCATCCCAAATTTCCCAGAATATGAACCCAGACCCCTGGGGTGATGCTCTGGGGTTGATGGGTCCTGGACGGCCCTTGAAGCACAGCCCTTTCATGCCTACACTGAAGGACAAGAAGGTATCTGGACTCACACTGCCTTCCCTTTCTTGTGTTCCCCATAACATTACATGGCAGGGTCCCCAACCTACATGGACTGAACTGCAGAGAAAACTGGTTTTTGGAACTACCTCTGCAGTCAGAGCCATCTATAGAGTGACTGGTTATTTCTTATGTCACCATCAGCACAGAGGCATCCCACTTACTGAAACCTTCTTTTAGCTGGAGGATCCATCTTCAGCAGTAATTACTGATTATGATGGAGAACACAGACAGTGCAGGTGAAGGAAAGGATGTGGGAGGGCTTCATCTGTTATGAAACTCATTCCTGCAACTGCACCTGTGACAGGGCACCTGGAAATAGGAAACGTTCTGAGTCACACATTTCATAAAATTCATTTCCATCTGCACCATTCCCAATTCCTAGGAGATGCTCACAGCTGAGTTCTCCCACAGGAGGTGGTTGTAACAAAATAATTTCATGTTCTTTGAGATAAATCCCATGAATCCCAAAAACATGTTTGTAGAAAGATGAGACACCTGGCCAAGTAGCAGCTGCAATGCCTCTCAGGAGGCCAGAGTGTGGTTTCTCTGTGGAAGGCATGTTTGTGTATAAAGAGGGGAAACATTGACTGGTGGTTCCTTTCCCTCGGCCCTTTTATTGCTTTCCAGGGAACCAGTATGTACGCTGATCATAGGACAGAACACAAGATTTTGTGGAATTAAGCAAAACATTTATGCCATAACATGTTGTTTTCAAATGGTCAGGATAATTATTTGTGTGTGAACCGGAATTTTTCCTTCTAATTATGAATAAATTCTTTTGGCATTGAGAAGGCAGTAAATAAATACATCTTAAATTTTTGAATATGTTCATAGATAAAAGGGAAAGAATTGCATTGCATAGCCAGAAACCATGTTGGTTAGAAACATGTAAAGTTTAATTCACACAGGTACATTGCAGTGTCCAATTCTCATGGTCTGTTCTCTATCACTTGGAGCAGAGGGAGATGTGCACCAGCAGGGGATGTGAAATAACCCAGTATGAGGAGGAGCTCCGGCCATCTGCCTCAGTCTCGACTTCTCATAAAAGAGACTACGAATGCCCCCTGTGATCTTAGGAAAATAAGAAAATCAGAACAGGAACAATAGGAGAGGTGTGAGGGGATATTTGTCTGTTTGGAGGGAGGAAATTGAAAGGTTCAAGCAGGAAACTCCCCAAACTCATCTGCAGGGTCTGGTCCCTGTGCTCTGTAGGTTGGAGTGACTCTTAGTTAACCTCCTCGGGTGCCTTCCACCATTGAGACAATGTGACTCCTGCCCTACCTTGGGCCCTCTGGAGTTTCATAGCACAGCAGCATGCACAGCAGTGTCCTCATGACTCAGAGGCTCACCTAAATGCTCCTGCTCTGGAGAGTCCCTGTGTGTCTGTTATGAATCCTGATGGCTATTCTGTGGCTGGTGATCCCACTGCTGTCATTCTTGCCCACATACCTGCGTCTTTCCCCAGGAATTTGGAATACGGGAAGTACAATGGAAAAGGGAGCTGGTTATCTTACAGATGAAGCTGTGTTCGGGAAGGATGTCACCGCTGCTGGTCTGGATATTAATAGGTGCACTTGGGCCCTCACCACCTGAGAGTCTCATTCATTCCCTAAACATAAGATGCTTTGATGAGAAAGCTATTTCCCAGTTGGAGGAGCAGGAAGGCTGAAGGACGGTGGAGACATTCTCTGCTTCACAGGGTGGCCTGGAATATGAGCTACAATCATACATCTGAAAGGCTCTGGTTTCAATGAAAGGACATCACATCACCTCCATCTGCAGTAGTTGTTACGGTAGGATGAGGAGTGTGACATTTTTTCTTCCTCATAAATCTGCCTGCTGCACAGAAATCTAAATGTATGGAGGTTGATATTTTATTAATATGAAAATATTAGGAATCAATCTATTCAAGAGAAATTAAATTAAAAGAAAGAATTAAATGTAAATGGAATCAGGGGTGTTCTTTGGGAAATTGAAAATTAAACAAAACATCATGAGTCTCCTATTTTTGACCTCGATCCTCATCTAACTTACACATTGAAAATGTGCATGCTTTATGTGGCATAATTATACCATGCATTGGAAAGCATCAGAATTTATAAGGGTTGTAAAAATGAGCACAGAGACCTGGTCCTGGGTGGCACAAAGGACTGAGCCTGCTCCTGAGGCCATACAAGGTTTTCCCTCCTGCTCCTCCTACCACTGAGGACTCAGGCTCCACCTGATGGAAGAAGAGTGCTATTTTCCCCAGCAATTCTTGGGAGTTTAACAAAAGAAAATTAACTTCCCAAAGTCAGATGAAAGACTCTTTATGCCTACATCCAAATCCAGAAGATACACACACACACACACACACACACACACAAACACACACAAACACACACAGATGCAGATAATAGCATTTAAACTTTACTTTGTTTGAATTTGGGGCATATCAGAGACATGCTTAGAAAACACACAGAGCCCATTACCTGGGGATTCCATATTGTGAAGCAAGAAGAAGTAGCGAAGGCAAGGCAAAAAAATTTTCCCCAGATATTTTCTGCACCTGTCCTGTGACCTCTCATCTCTTTTCAGATGTTCATGCCATTTTACTTATTATCCATTGATTTCAGGTATTTTAGTCATTAAATTGATGCATAAACATCAAACTTGTATGTCTAGGATAAATGCCAACTTTTTATGACACCTAATTATTTTTATATGTTACTCTACTTTTCTATCTTGTATTTGGTCTAAGATATTGGTCCCATATTCAGAAGAGGTATTGGTGTATTATTTTATTTTGTTCTTATGACTTATCCTCCCTTTGATTTCAGCATAATGGGCCTTGTATAATGAGTAAAAAAGTGTTCCTTCTCTTCTATTTTAGTGAAATATAGCTCCAAATTTGGAGGGACTGTGGTTCATTCCACCTTGAATGATAAGTAAAATCAAGTACTGAGTCTATTTTCACTGTGACTTTTACTCATGAGTATTTATGATTACTGGTTCAATCTGGTCATTTGTTATATGTCTATTCAAATTAAAGATTCCTTTTTGATTCACTTTGATGATTTTGTGTATTTATCATAAATTTTATATTTTCCTAGGTTTTCTGATTTTTTGTGTTACAATAAGTAAAAATGTTCCTGATATGTTTTAAAAATTCTAATAATTATGTTAAATCTGACTTTTCAAATGTCAAGCATTTTTTGTTTAAATTTCAGTTATAATTCTTTTCATATCTAGGATGTACTTTCTTTTTTCTTCTTTTAAAAATGACTAACTCATTATTCAAAATAACTATTTTGTTAAAAATTGCCCATATATCTTCCATTGCTTGTGTATTAAGGCTCTACTCTCTATTTCCCATAGAAAGTGGGATGAGAGTTTTCACCACAGAAAGTATGTGCAGAGCCAACTGCCCTCTCCTCACTATGTAATAACAGCCTTAATCCACAGAAAAGGGGTTCTGAAATAGGAAACCACATGAAAGCAGCATGGTCAGAAACATCTGGGACAAAACAGTGAGCAGAAATACTTAATAAGAAAAGTATTGACTCAAAAACAGGCACAACCCGCCCTCTGGTGGTCAGGAGTGCCTCCTGCAGCCCTCCCCTACTGTAACTGCAGGGGAGGATTGTGTATGGGCTCACCCTGACTTCCTCTCACTGTGTCTCTTGCACAGTAATAGGTGCCCGTGTCCTCGTTTGTTATGCTGCTCATCTTTAAATGAACTTCATTCTTGGAGGTGTCCCTGGTGATGCCGAATCAGGACTGAAGTGCTGGGTTATATTATGTGCTTCCACCACTATTTATACCACCAACCCATTCCAGCCCTTTTCCTGCAGCCTGGCGGATCCAGTTCACATAGGTGCTAGATAAAGACAACCCAGAAATAGTGCAGGTGAGGGACAGGGTCTGTGATGGCTTCACCAGTCCAGGTCATGACTCCCGTATCTGCACTTGGGACAAGACACCTTGGAACAAGGACAACCAAAGTGATTCATATGTTCAGATCCATCTTCCTATTACCTTTGTGTCTGAATCCTTGAGGCACTCACATATTGGAGTTGCAACATGAAAGAAGAAGAGCCACAAGGCTTCCATGTTCTTGTTGATGAGGTCCATGATGCTGAGGAAATATTTTCCAGACCGAGGAGGAACCTGATTTAAGTAAATATGTGCTATGTTTTCATCTCTTGGCCATGTGGTGATTTGCATTTGGTAGGTAACTCTATTAGTAAAAAGAAAGGAGATGAGGGGAAGTGCTAGTCTCAGAGGTAAAATGTGAGGAGATGCTGGCTGCACCCTGTGAGAACACATCATCCTTTATTTGGTGTGCAGCCACTACAATCTCTGTTTCCTTAACCTTCAGTCAAGAAATGTGTTGAATTAGGAGTCAGTTGCCTCCAACTATCAAGAATAGCTCTGGAAATATAGTCCGTGTTCACGTACTCTGAGGGATTATATACATTTGGTTGTGTATTTTTAAAAGCATATATTCTAAATATGTGGACTATAATATATATTCCCTGACCATGGCAGCTATTATGGATTCTGGTTGATTTTTGAAGTATCAGTGGATAGAAGGGTATTTGGTGCCACATTATCCACATCTGTGATGTAATTCCTCAGTTGTTACTTCATGTTTGAAATTTTAGGGAGTTTTCAGTGCTGTCACATATTTTCACTAAAGTTATTACTTTTATAACCCACAATAGGAGCCAGAAAGAACCTGTTTGTGCCCTCATATTTCACCCTGTGTTTTCCAAATACTACTTTCCATGTTCCTGAACCTTTTATAGCACACATGTGCAAACGGGGCAAATCAATGTCTTCTATGTGTTCTCATCTAAATTGATTGTTTTTTATAGACTCATCTCAATCACTTGTCCCTAATGACCAGTTGTTGTCCATTCTAGTGGAGGTAAACTTCCCAAAAAGAGTCTAGTGATCATGCAGTTTTCAAAGGCTAAGTTGTGAGTGAATCAAAATCTGTGGATTCCCCATTCTGTTAATGCAGCTGCCTCTGCATGATGGAGACATGGCACCATGAGAAAATTCCAAGGGCATTTGCCCATTCCCAAACTTCATTTGCTGGGAAGTGGTTCCTTGATCAGAGGCAGTGGTGTGTGGAATACCATGAGGGTAGATAAGACATTCCACACATGCCTGCTATGTACAATATGTGCTGTCTCAACACTCTCCATGTGGGAGTAGATGGAATGTTAGGTTGAGGAATGAAGGTGAGCTCTACCAGGGATGTGTCTATGACAGAGGAGAAAAGAACACATTGGATACATCACATTTGTGGGGTTGGGATGAGGGATTCATCTGAGTTCCAAGTTTATTTTCACATACACAAACATCTCCCTCTGCAGAATAATTGCTTCTTTGACCTAAAATTACAAAACTCTGGGTTCTCGGTAAACAGAGGATCTTCCCTGGGGAGCCAGTTAGTATCATTTCTTATGATTCTTAAATAGAGGCTGAGGGCACCCTAGGCATTTCCTGTTTATACATTGGGCTTCCCACAAGCAAATCACACCTCTGTCCTGCAGGTTGAATATCAGAATCTGGTGTAACATCTGCATTGTAGGATGTTCTCTCTAGCAATAATGGACCTTGTGTTAAAAACTATGAGATTTGTGTGGGATCTTTCTGCTTGGTGATTACACACTCCTGCGATTTTCTCAAAAATTTCACAATGGAGTTATATGGATGGGGCATATGATATTTTTTCCTATTAAAGGCTGTTATTTTATTTTCTTTTCCCAGTTTCAGTTGTACGATTCAGGCCTACATCTCTTGAAGCCCTCACAGGCCATCATGCCCAATTATGCTGACTTGACTCTCCTTCATAATCAGAGGTTGTTGTGGAGAAGCGATCAGCCTTAACCTGGATGAGGGACTGGAATGATAAGTAGCATCTGTTATGATGGAAATGTTGTCACCACCTGTCCCTCAAGAGTTATGTTATGGAGTCAGGGCAAGGTGATGGCTTAGTGAGGTGTGAATTTAGTTCATCCACCATGTAAGCCAGTAAACAGGACGGGAACAGAACAACCATGTGGGGTGACAGCACTGACCAGACAACACAGCAGACACCAGTCTGGACCAGGTGGAATAGCTAAGAGACCCCACAGAACTGTAAGCCCGTTGAAGCTGTGGAGGACAGTGACCTGCCCCCTTGGGTACATCAGGCTGATTCCCCAGTGGGAAAAGAAACAGACTTAACTAGCTGCAAAGACTAAGCTCAACCAAACTCCAATTGTGGAGTTAACAAATTCTCAGTAGTGAAAACAGACATGTAGCACATAAAAAGCTATAATAAGCACTTTAGATACTAGGACTTTTTCCCCAGCTGTGAGGGGGTGGATCTGACAGAAAAAATTAAAAAATCAAACATCCCGAATATTGGAAAAGTCCTGGACCCCACATAAAGGGCACATATATCCTTCAGATACGAAAAGATCCTTATCAACATATGGACATATGGTCCTGATTGAGAAACCGAAGGAATATAGGCAAAGTTTTGAAAAGACTTTTTTTATTTTGCTTTTTTTCTACTCTGTAACAGCTCATTAGACAGCACTGGAAATACTCTCATCTTCTGGCACTGATCTAGGCAGGGGCAGAATTAAGCTTGTATGAGAGACAAAGTAACTACTCAGGTGAAAACAGTTAATTCCCCAAATGTTGTTCTCCCCAAGAAAGAGGTGGGGCCCAGCTTAAGTGGAAATCCTCCTTCAAGGAATTCAGAGACCAAGGACTGGAAAATTCAGGCAGTGAAAGGCAACCTACAATGTCACCTCAGTCTCAGTCCTGTACCTGAGAGGGAGAGTCTGCTGACAATAAGAGCACCATGTCACTGTGCACTGGCAGACAAGGACCACGTGCTGGGAAGGACAGGAAAAGCCCAGAGTCCATAGGCTTGATATGAATATCTGTCAACCTGCTGGTCTCACCCTCAGGGAAAACTGATGCTGGCCACTCTTTCTTCTTGAGATATAGGCCTCTCTTCTCTGGGAAAATCTGAGTGGGGTCTATAACATCTGATGAGACCCACCTCAAAAAAACAAAGAAAAAGACTCAACATAGGCAGAGCAAGAAATAAAAATTTCTGGCCAGTTAACCAGAGCCTATGTGCTACAGGGTGATAAAGAGTTGAACTGAGTGTCAAAGAACAGATAAAGAACAAAGTCATCCAGGAAAATATCCTAGGATAAAGAGTGAAAACAACCTTCAGATTAAACTAACTAATGAAATCAAATGCTTAGATTTCAGCAAAAGATTACAAGTCATACCAGGAAAATTGAACATATGGCCCAGTCAAAGAACAAACTAACATTTCAAATGAGGTACAGGAGTTGAAACAACTAATTGAGGGTGTGTAAAAACAAATCATAGAACTTATGGGAATGAAGGCACAATGGAAGAGATGAAAAAAAGCACAATGGAAAGCTACAATAGATTTGAAGAGATGGACACCTGAAATCCAACATGTAAAAGAAAATAGAGGGAAAAGAATGGGAGAATATCAGCAGGGTCTCAGAGAAGTAAATGAAAAAAAATGAAGCACATGAATACATGTGTTTTGGGTGTCCCAGAATGAGAAGAATAGGGTAAAGGGGGAAAATAGCCTAATGGATGAAATAATCACTGACAATTTCCCATCTCTTATGAAAGACAGAAAATTTCAGATCCAAGAAGTATAGCATACCCCAAATAGAGTACTTCCAAATAGACATACTCCAAGACATATACTAATCAGATTGGTGAATGTAACAGAGAAAGAGAATTTTGAAATCAGGAAGAAAAAAAGCAATCCATCACATACAAGGGTAACCCAATAAGACTACGTGTGGATTTCTCAACAGAAATCATTGAGGTGAGGAGACAGTGGAAGGATATATTTAAGATTATAAAGGAGAAAAAACTGACAATCAAGACTTTGGTATCCAGCAACATTGTCCTTCAAAAATGAGGGGGAGATTAAAATATTTTCAGATAATCACTGAGAGAATTAGTGGCTAAGGGACTGGCTCTTTAACAAATACTAAAAGATAGACTACAGGCAGATAGAAAAAAGCAGAAGAAAGAGACCTCTAGAGAAAAGTGAAAAATGAAGACTATCAATAAAGGTTAAAAAAGATGAAAAAATGATTAGATATTGCATATATATCCTAAATATGACAGAGTAGAAGAAAGCACTGCCTATACAACTATAACATTATATCTTAATGGATAATCTCCCTAATCCAAAGACATAGACTGATAGAATGGATTAAAAAACAGTGCCAGTCTATATGCTGTCTACAGGAGACTAATTTTAGACCCAAGGACAAATATAGGTTGAAGTTGAAAGACTGGGACAAAATATTCCATGCAAGCAAAAATCAGAAAAGTGCAGGAAAACCTAAGCTATTACCCAGCAAATTAGATTTCAAATGCAAAACCCTTAAAAGAGTAAAAAAATGACCCTCTTCTAGTTAACCAACAGCAAGAAATGGAACAGCTTTTTGAAAGTAGAATTTAGTAAGTTACAAGTTTGCACTTCTAACGCTGTGAAAATATTCCAATTAAAGCAAGTCTATATCCATTTGTCTGTTGGTGAGCATTTGATTTGTTTCCATCTTTTGGCAATTGTAGGTAATGTTGCAATGAATATAGGTGTGCAAATTAAAAATGTGGTATACACATATGATGGAATATTATGAAGCAGTATGTCAAGTGACATCCTGAAGCACATGACAAGAGAGAAGAGCTTTGAGGACATAATACTGAGTAAAATAAGCCAGGCACAAAACTATACATCATTTTGTGTTTGATTCCACTTTTATGATGATAGTAAATGTAAAATCAGAGGCTTATAGTACACAATATAGGAGGCTTAGAGATACATAGAAAGTAGAGATGGGTAAATGGGTAGCTTATGAGGTTGAACTCCAATGTAAGGGAGTAGATAGAAGTGAAGGCAGTTCTCTAGTTGGTCTATAAGTAACATTGGCATATTGAAGATGAACAAAATTGAAAGGGGTTAATTACCTGTGTGACCCACTGATTAACACATGAAATCCAAATTAGTCTTTACAAGAACTACTTCAAATGTGTTTCATGTACAAATAATATTTAAGTCCAGAGTACAGGGGAAAACTGCCACCGCATGCTATGAGCTATATTTAAAATGAAATGTCAACACTACCATAGCAACAACAGTGGTGAATAAGGGGGGGGAGGGACAAGACTTCAGAGGAGGTATAGATTTCCCATTTTGTGGGTGTGCGGTTATTGGTTATCTTTCTCTTGGGAATAATGAAATTATCAAAAATCGGGAGTGTGGAACAACTGTGGAGTTTGTGCACTATACATGATGTCTGATAAATGCAGGTGGCTGAAGGATGCACTGACTGAGAAGTAGATCAGTGAACAATGGTCCATACTTATGATAAAATGTTGTGCTGCTGTAAAATGGAATGAAGTTGTGAGGCATGTGTTGGAGACGGTTCTCTGAAGGCTAAAGCTGTTGGCTGACAGCTGAGGGCATGGGGCATAGGCACGCCATGCTCTGCTGATGTGGCAAACTGCAGAAAGAAATGTTCTCAAGGATGCTAACTCAGTGGTCCAAAGAGACCTGAAAAGAGAACACTGAGCTTGAGTCCCCTGACCCCACTTATCTTCTTTTGTCAGCCATTTCATAATCCTGTGTGGTGCTCTTTCTTCTCCCCTGTTCTCCTGGGAATTCCCAGCAGGCATACCACTATGTGAATGAATGTGAGAGACATATGCTGAGGCAAAATGAGTCAGAAAGGAAAGAATAATTATGGTATGGCCTACTTAGAAAATGTTAATTAGAAAACAGTCACATAGATTGTAAGCATTTATAGCAGATAGATTTAGTCTGACATGGTAATTATTATTTCTGGATTTCAAGAGGGTGTTTCATATATATGAAAAGATATATAAATATTAATATTAAGAGATAAGAATGAAGCTGATCAGGTTGGGGTTAAAGTAATTCAGAACACAGGTGTAATGAAGACATTTTCTATATTATAGAACCACACGTTCTCTTACAGAAGAAAGCTTTATTCGGTCTGGAACCTAAATTTTCTGTAGCACATAATCTAAATGAATCTGTAGTATAGCTCATTTGAATGATTGAACACAGGGAGCCCAGAATAAGAAAGAGGACCTTTAGTCATGTACAACTTAGTATAATGCCTGGTTACATCTTTGAGTATATTAAGCAGATAACCAAAATGTACTGACAAAGTCACTTGAGGGGTAGCAGAAAAAATATGAAACTATTAAACTTTACCATCAGGGATTCCCTGATACTATGTCAAAAATTAGGGACACATAAGTCAACAGACCAAGGCTTTCATCTTGAGGCTTACTCTTGAGAAGATTATGTAGGCAGTGGAGAAGATTACCTACCTATAGGTATGCCTAAGAGTTACTTCTGGAGGACCTCTTTCATTGTTCATATGTGGCTCCTCTTTCCAAGACAACTCAGCCTTCCCCTGGCTTTGTGGGGCATGAATCCCAGGGTGCACATCTTGCAGACAATGTGGGATAGAAATCCCAGGATGAACAAGACACAGCATCAGTGGTTTGAGAGACACTTCTTGACAAAAAGAGGAAAAAGAGAAATGAGACAATATAAAGTTTCAGTGGCTGAGGTATTTCCAACAGAATCCAGAGATTACCTTGGATATCAATAGAATATATAGAATATAATAGATATCTCTTTGTAGTGTATGGTGTATTGGAGTGGCTGGAGGGAAGTACCTGGGACTGTTAAGCTGTGTTTCAGTAGTCTTGATTCTTGAAGATGATTGTATGAACACATAACGTTTTAAATGAAACTGTGTGATCATGAAAACCTTGAGTCTGATACAAGGGTATGGACAAATGTGTAAAAAATATGGATCAAAGTAAATAAATTACAGGTGTGTAAAGGGTAAAATAAATTGGCTTGTTAGAAGTATTGGTAGTCAATTAAAGGGAGAGGTAAG
>PVIY010045131.1:0-19313 GCA_004026745.1 Myrmecophaga tridactyla | reverse complement strand
TATATAGCCACTCTCTAGATTCAGAAGACTTATCTAAGCATTACACAAAAATATAAACTAATGAATGAAAATATTTACAATAAATGTCATGGATAAAATGTTAAAATTTTAACATTGAGGCTTTACAAATCAGTAAAATTTGAACACTTCAGTAGAGAATTAGGCTGAGTTTTGCAAAAAAAGTTTGCAAAAGTAGAAATACAAATAAGAATGAGAAAAGCAAAAGGATTTCAAAATTAGTAGTAATCTAAAACAGGAATCTTAAAAAAATGTTTTGCCTATCAGATTGGGAATGTCTTAAATAATAAAAACCAGTATTGATAAGACTTTTGGAGTACTTGCTTTCTCATAAACAATTGTTTTTAATCTATAGTTTCCAGGTTCTACATGATAAGTATTTATTATTTTTGTAATTGAAAAATTATAAATGCTTTCTTAAAAATATATCAGCATTTGAGAATACAATTTGAGTATAAATAATGAAGTTATGCACATTTTATGTAAAAAAAGTCTAAAAATTTGTGTATCTAATATAATTTATTCACAAATATAATCATACTGAAAATTAACTAGAAAGCATGCTTGGAGAAATCCTATGGAAAATCTATATGTAAAACCAAATACGTTTTAATAAAGCAAATTATAATAATTATTCCTTTATCTTTTTATAATAAGCATTATAAAATAAGTATGTGTATTAACATTAAAACTAATAAATACCTTGTATGATTTTACATATATTAATTTTCCAAGACATTAAAATATGTATTGGTCTGTCAAGGTGTTGATTTGAAAATCAATCCAGCTATATGCACTGCAAAATGTTATATCCATCAGAAATTACTTGAAAAATATTATCCTGAGTATATTGTTCACACCATTATATTTTATAGGTTACCTATTAATTAGCTAGAGTGCTTTAGTTCTCTATTTCACAAGATCAAATCGAATACAAAAGGAGTTTATATTTTCTCTTTTATTTCTTTTTCTTTACTTTTTGTTTTATTTTTATATTTAAATAAATGGAAGTTCTACATATCCTATGTAACCTTAATAGTCCTGTAATCAGATAGGGTCTAAAGACAGATAGCTGGTGCCTAGGTTGGTTTCCTGATTTCTTTCTCATAGTGAAATTTGTGATTTTCTAAAGATATCAAACTAGAGTCTCCAATGGCTATCTTGTTTCTTAAAACAGCAGAGAGCAATGACAGGTACGCTTTCCAGTCTATTCTGCCAAGGTGCCTTTGTGTTCACTAAAGGCAGAGCTTCTCTAACCTGTCAGTTCTTGATCTCTTGCCTGAACTACCTACCTGCAAGCCAATTACTGCTAATATGTGGGGGAACATATGCACACAGACTCACAGTGAGGAACAGGCAGAAGGGGCCAATGATTTGATTTAGGGAATATGGTCTAGAAGCACTTCACTGAAGTAGATTTTCTATTCAAAATCAGCTGTTCAGCCTTCTAAAACACCTCCTTCTAAAATTATTTTTGCATCACAATCATGCAGGAAAATGTATACAAGAACACCATAATTCATTGTGTTGTCAACATTGTCATCACTACCACCATGGTCAGTCATTACTAGCATTGCTACTAAAAAGTGGTGCCGGGTTTGGGGCCATGCACTTTAATGCACCTTGTTTGTATACATATGTATATACATGTAGAGTGCAAAGACACGGACTATGCACACAATACATTTTTCATTGAATTAACTCATTTAATCCTTACAAATTATCTTTAATATATGTATTGTTAAACCCACTTTATAATTGAGGAATGTGAGGTAGATAGGGATTAAGTAATCTGTCGAAGATCAAATATTCTTCACATGGTTGAATTAAGAATTAAAATCAGGGCTATTTTAAAAGTCCATCTAAACTTTTACTTTATTATAGTCTGTTTATGTGCCTATTCATCTATATCTCCCTGGAACCATTATACTTGCTATGTAGCAGGAAGTCAATAAAAGTTAAATGTCAATAACTTTATATGCACAAAAGATGCTCAACATTATTAATCAACAGGGAAATGCAAATCAAAACCACAATGAGATAAAACTTCGCATCTACTGGCATAGCTATAAAAAGAATAATAAATAACAGGTGTTGGCAAATATTTGAAGTTGGGACACTTGTACATTGCTGGTAGGAATGTAAATAGTGCAACTGCTTTGGAAATGTCTGGCAGTTCTTCAAAATTTTAAAATGGAGTTATCACAAGACCCAGTAATTCTTTCCTAGGAATACACTCAAGAGAAATGAAAACTTTCGCCCCCATAAAAATCTGTACATGAATGTTCATAACATTATTCATATTAACCAAAAAGTGAAATCAATCCAAATGTTCAGCAACTGATGAATGGATAAATAAAATATAGTATATCCATATAATGGAATACTGTTTAGTCATAATCAAAAATGAAATACTGAAGCAACCTGAAAGATGAATGAACTAAGAAAACATGCTGTTTTAGTTTCCTAGCTGCTAAAACCTAAATACCATGAAATGGGTTGGCTTAAATAATGGGAATTTATTAGCACACATTTTTAGCATAAAAGAAGTCCATAATCAAGGCCTCATAAAGGAAATGCTTTCTCCCAGAAGACTGTGTCATTCTGGGGCTGGCTGCTGGTAATCTTGGTTCTTGGATTTTCTGTTACACAGCAATACACATGGTAGCCAGTCCTGGCTTCATAATTCTGTTGTTCTCTGGCTACTGGATGCTCCTTTTGTCTTTTTTTGTGTGTGTGTCTGGCTTTCATCTGTTGATAAAGAACTCCAGTAAACTGGATTAAAGCCCAACTTGTTTCATCTGGGCCAAACCTTAACTGAAGAAACATCTTGAAGAGATCTTATTTACAATGGATCCACACCCATAGGAATGGATTAAGTTTAAGGACATGCTTTTCTGGGGTACACAACCCCAAGACATCACACATGCTAAGTGGAAAAAAATAGAAACAAAAGGCCACATGTGATTCCATTTATATGAAATGTCCATGATAGATAAAGCCTTAGAGATAGAAAAGAAATTAGTGGTTGCCTAGGGTTGGGATGGGGAAGAAGAATTGGGGATGAAGCCTAAAAGGTATGGGGTGGTTTTCTGGGGTGATGAAAATATTCTAAAACTGGTGATGATTGCAGATGTGGGTGAATATACTTAATCCATTGCAGTGTACACTTTAAATGAGTGCATTGTTTGGTATGCAGATTTTATCTCAATTAATCTGTAGCCAAAAATATATTATATGTACACCATGCATATAATGTGTGCATATGTGCATGTACATGTTCATTTGTGTGTATGCATGTTAAAGACAATTCATTTCAAAGGCTTCTTGAAACCATTGTATTTTTGTATATTTTTTAAAATCAGAGCATACCAAAAAAGACAAAAGACACCTAAAATTTAAATAAAAAAATGCAGTGTCTCACCTGGTAAATGAGTGATATGGTGAAATTAAACAATGGAAAGAGGTGAAAACATATCCCACAGCACCTTTCAAGTACTACATCATATTTTGTCCTATAGTAAATAAAGTATAAACTTTCTGCAAGAACCTACTTTAAAATCTCAGTTCTTCCTATAACTAACTCTAGAACCATAGTCATGCTACTTAAGCTGCAGGATTCCCACCTGTATAATTAAAGTGCTATCACTTACCCATTATGTTTGCTGTGTGAATGAAATGGGAAACCTAGTATACCATGGCTATCATGTATCAATGATACATGATACATTGATATGTATCAATGACATGTATGAATGTCATTACGTTTTCCTTCTTCTGATTCGGCTTCTGTTCTAAAGTAGTACATGTGTGCTGGTGAGTGGTGGTGATGGCTTGGAATTTGATAGCTACTAATACATTTAAGTACCTTTAAACGTAGGTTATATCTGTAATATCATTCACAATACAACTATTTGTTTGTTTTTAATGACTATCTCACCTAAGCATATCTTATACTCCCAAGATCCTTGGGATAATTAAAATGAGGGAATCAAATAACATATGTAATTGTGGAATGTGTATCAATAAAATTTTTTGCATTAGGGGACACAAGAGTAGTTCAGTGATAGAATTCTCACTTGCGATGCGGGAGACCCAGGTTCGGTCCCCAGCCCATGCACTTCTCAAACAAATAAACACAAGCAAAAAAATATTCAAGAAATGATGTTGCAATAATGGGATATTCACATGGAAAAAGAATGAAATGTGACCCTGCCGTACATCATGCAAAAAGAAAAAAATATTTTGCATTAAGACTGATCTCTTATAGATTTTTTTGAATTCCTGATTCCTCATCCCATTTGTATTGTTTTACAGATCTTCCTTTTCTTTCTAAGTCATCAACTATAAAGTGGAGGTGAAACTAGTATAGTATATGTTTATCCTGTCCAGTAGATCATAGTGCTAGAATATTGTACCTTGTTCTGTCTTTGGTTTTTGGTTATAAATTTGGGACATGGCATCATTGAATCAATACCACAATGGTCAATGAGTACTCTGGGAATTTTAAAACAGAATCACTAATATATCAGTCATTTTTAAAATATAATTCCTATCCTGCCTCTTAATAAAATCTTGAGAATTTGGTCAACTGCAACCTACAGTGGTACCTAGTCCTTTTAAAAATCATTGCTGCAATAAGAGAAATGATAAGCAAAGCAGCCAGGTTTGGGTGGAGGTGTATTTCAAGATGAAACAATTACTGAAAAGCATCTTAGAATTAGAGGTATTTATCCAAGGCCTCATAAAAGTTTTCTTGAAAGATGTAATGCTTCATCTTCTTTTCCCGACAGTTCTCTTTTAAAGTGAACATTTTATGCAAAAGGCCATCCCAAAAATCATAGCAAAGAAGATTGATGTCATCAACATGGTGAGGTAAGACATCACCTGGAAAAATCTATCCCTCAGAATCAACTAAAAAAGCACAAATCCCACTTACTTGGATTTCTGGAGTACAATGCAGATCCAAAATCATAGGAAAATAAGGTAGGAAGTTTTCATTCTGAACATGATAGCCTGGACACTTCCACCTCACTAGGTTCCATGCAGCTTAAGAGTCATACAGTGCAACATGGTTCTGCATGCTGTGGATTCAGAACATAGAATCACTCATAACACTGAGTTAGAACCCCTTGAATATCCAGCACAGGGACGCAAGTCTACAGAGACACAGGGTGGAACAGAAGTGGCTGAGGAGTGCCATACACAAAAATGCCCTCAGGGGAAAAGAAAAACTCCAGCAGAACTGTTGGAAAGAGGTGCACCCACTCAATCCAGTGTCTATGGGATCACCTAAACACAAAACTGATCTTTCTGAATTGACCCCATTGGGATCCCCAAAGTATGATACCCTAATGGGTAAGAACCCAGAGACAAAAAAGCCTCATGAAAACAAAAAGCAGGGGTGACTGAACTGTTGTAAGAAAGGATGGAACCAGAACTAAAAATTGTAATGAAAAGGAAACACTGAGTGAGGCAGAGAATTTAAACAATTCATAGGAGCTAGAGAGAAATTTCTACACAAAAGAAACAAAACAGATTAAGATTCCCAGAGAAGGGAAGGAAACATTCTAATGGAGGTGAAACAATTGCATACAAAATGGGCAATATTAAAAATTGTACCATCTATACAGGGTAAGAATCAGATAAGATGAGTTGTAAAAATCTGAGCTTTTAAACTGGGTCTTTCTAATGAATTAGAATAAGTTGGACCAAATGCAAAAGTAGAGCCTTAAAAATACCAATCAACAATAAAACTCTAATCAAGCATGAGAAACTGACCTTCAGAATTAGATCATCAAAATAATCAGATGTCCCGATGTCAGAAAAACAATTTATAAACCAAAGTAAGAAACAGGAAGAAATAGCTCAGTCAAGGAAACAAATTAAGACTTCATAGGAGACACAGAATGAGGAAGAACTAACTAATCAGAGAAGCTCAAACAAATCTCCTAAATCCATTCAAGGAGGATGAAGGAAAATATAGATCTGAATAAATTAATGGTGATATAGAGCTAAAGGATTTTAAGAAGAAAATATGGAAGCATAAAGAAGAGCCAAAAAGTTTGAAAAGAAGAATGACAGAAATTATGGGGATGAAAGGCATAATAATGAAGATTAAACACACATGAGAGTTATACAGCATCATATTTGAATGGCAGAAGAAAGGATTAATGAAATACAAGAAAAGACAATTGAAATCATGCAGTCAGAAGAACAGACAGAGAAAAAAATGGAAAAATCGAGGCATCTCAGGGATTTAAGTGACAGTAAGAAGCATGCAAACATACTTCTCATGGGTGTTCCAGTAGGAGAAGAGCAGGGAAAAGGGCAGAAAAAATATTTGAAAAAATAATAGCTGAAAATTTCCCAACTCTTAATAAAGACATAAATATACATGTCCAAGAAGCACAACATACTCCAAACAAAATAAATCTTAACAGATCTACTCCAAGATACATACTAATCAAAATGTCAGATGCCAAAAATAGAGAATTCTGAAAGTAACAAGAGAAAAGAGATATATCACATAGAAAGACCCTCGATAAGACCAAAAGTGAATTTCTCATCAGAAACCAGGGAGTTGAGAAGCAGTGACATGACATAATTCAGGTACTGAAAGAGAAGAACTGGCAGTCAAAATTCTTTGTCAGGAAAAATTGTATTTCAAAGTAAGGGGAAGTTTAATAAATTCACAGTTAAACAAAAATTGAGAGACTTCACCAACAATAGACCTCACCTAAAGAATTACTAAGTGGAGTTCTGCAAGTTGTAAAGAAAAGACAGGAGAGAGTGGCTTGGATTAGTGTGAAGAAGTGAAGCACTTCAGTAAAGGTAACTACAGGTGCAAATGTAAGCCCAAACCCAATAGTACTGTATCATCAATATATGACTCTACTCTTTAATTCCATAAGAGTTAAAATACAATTGAAGAAGAAAAAGTCATATTTCCTGATAATAGACATAAAAATAGAAATTGGTAGAGTCAGACAAAAACAGTAAAAAGAGGAAACAGAATGAAATGGGAGCAAAGAACATGAATGCTATTGAAGCTAGGTTGGTTATCATTCAATTTAGTAGGTTGTAGACATAGGTTGTGAATACAAACCCCAGGGTAACCCAAAGACTGTATTTTTAAAATAGCACAAACAGAAATGAGGAAAGGATCAGAAAGGTATATCACAAACGATCAACTATACAGGAAAGGAAAATGCAACAAGAGAAAACAAAGGCAAAAAAAAAAAAGACATAAAAAACAAATGACAAAATGGGCGAATTAAATACTGCCTTCATAGTAATAATACTGAATGTTAATTAATTAAACTCCCTAATGAAAAAACACAGAGTAGCAGAAAAGATTAAAAACACTATCCGTATATATGTATTTACAAGGGACTTACCTTAGACTCAAAGACACAAATAGGTTGATAGTGAAAGGATGGAATTGATAATCTATACAAATAAGAACATTAAAACAGCTGAGATAGCTATGCTTATATTGAAGAAAATGGACTTTAAATCAAAAGTTGTTACAAGAGAAAAAGAAGTGGACTGTATATTAATAAAAGGGTCAATCCACCAAGGAGAAATTACAATTATATATATTAATGCACCTAATCATGGTGCCCCAAAATACATGAGGCAAACACTGGTAAGACTGAAAGAGAAATAGATACCTTTACAATAATAGTTCAATACTACAACATGCCATTTTCATCAATACATAGAACAGCTAGAATATCAATAAGGAAAAAAAAGACTTCAATAACATGATAAACCAACCAGACCTAACAGAATTTTAAAGAACATTACACCCTGAACCAGCAGTATATACATTATTCTCAAGGGCACTTGGTCCATTCTCTAAAAGAGAACACATATATAAAATGCAAAACAAGTCTCAATACATCTCAAAAGATTGAAATTACACAAAGAATTTTCTATATTCTCAATGAAATGAAGGTGGAAATCAATAACAGGTAGACAATGGGAAAATCCACAAATATGTGGAAGTTAAAAAACAGGCTGTGGTTCAAGGAAGAAATGGAAAGGCAGATCAATAAATATCTTGAGATAAATGAAAATGAGAATGCAACATACCAAAACTTATTGGATGCAGTGAAGGTAGTGCTGAGAGAGAAATTTATAGCCCTAAATGCTTACATTAAAGAAGAACAGAGCTAAATTCAAAGACCTAGCTACACACTTGGAGGAAATAGAAAAAAGTGACAAATTGAATTCAAAAGAAGGAGAGAAGGAAATACCAAACATTAGAGAAGAATTAATGAAATAGAGAATAAGAAAACAATATAGATCATTAACAAAAACCAAAAATTGGCTCTGTGAGAAGATTAATAAGATTTACAAACCTCTAGATACACTGACAAATAAAAAAATAAAGAAAAGGCAAATAAATACAATTAAAAATGAGGGAGCATTACAAGTGAACAAGAAATAAAAAGGATGGTAAGAAGATACTATGAACAATTGTATGCCAACAAATTAGCAATCTAGATGAAATGCATGAATTCCTAGAAAAACATAAAGTATCTACACTGACTCTAGAAGAAATACAAAATCTCAACAGACCAATCAGGAGTAAGGAGATTGAACCAGTCATCAAAAGCCACCCAAGAAAGAAAAGCCCAGGACCAGATGTATTCACAGGTGAATTCTACCAAACCTCCCAAGAAGAATCAGCACCCATGCTGTTCAAAGCATTCCAAAAATTGAAGAGGAGGGAACACTACCTAACTCATTCTATGAGGCCAACATCACCCTAACAGGAAAGCCAGCTAAAGATACTACAAGAAAAGAAAAATGCAGATCAATTTCTCTCATGAACATAGACGCAAAATTGTTCAACAAAATAATTCTGAATTGAATCCCACAGAATATTAAAATAATTATTCACAGTGATTAAATGGATTTTATCCTAGATATAAAAGCGTGGCTCAACATAAGAAAATCAATTAATGTAATACAGCACATTACCAAATCAAAGGGGAAAAACCACCTGATCTTATCAATTGATTAAAGGAAACTTTTTTCTTTGGAACAAAGTCTATTCAAGATTTTGCCCATTTTTAAATTGACTTGTTTGTCCTTTTATTGTTAAATTGTAGAATTTTTAGATATTATGTATATTAAACCTTTTTTAAATAAGTGGTTTCCAAATATTTTCTCCCATTGAGTAGATTCTCTTTTCACTTTCTTGACAAAGTCCTATGATGCACAAAAGTATTTAATTGAAAAGTGGCCCCATTTTCTATTCTTTATTTTATTGCTTGTGCTTCAGATGTAAGGTCTAAGAAAACATTTTCTACCACAAGATCCTGAAGATGTCTTCCTAAAATTTCTATGAGGAGTTTTATGGTCCTGAATCTTAAATTTAGCTCTTTGATCTAATTTGAGTTAACCTTTTTATATGGTGGGAGAAATGGGTACTTCATTCTTTTACAGATGGGTATCCAGTTCTCCAACACCATTTTTCAAAGAGCCTATTCTTTCCCAGCTAAGTGGACTTGCAGGCTTGTAAAATATCAATTGGTCATAAATGTGAGGATCTATTTCTGAACTCTTGATTTGATTGCTTTGGGCAGTATATCAATGTTATTACTTGCACCATGCAGTCTTGACCACTGTTGCTTTGTAATATGCTTTGAAGTCAGGAAATGTGAGTCATCCAACATCATTCTTTTCAAAGTTGCTTTTGGTGATTCAGGGTTTGTATTGGTTTGCTAAAGTTGCCAGAATGTAATATGCCAGAAATGGAATGGCTTTTATCAAGGGCATTTATTACACTAAAAGTTTACAGTTCTAAGGCCAGAAAAATATCCAAACTAAGACATTCAGGAAAGGATATCTTGACTCAAGAAAGGCTGATATATGTCACATGGGAAGGCACATGGCTGGTGTGTGCTGACCCTTGTTCCTGCTTCCATTGCTTCCAGCTTCTAATGCCAGGGTTTCCTCTCTAAGCATCTGTGAGACTTTACTTAGTTCCTCCAGTACACAATTCTGGGTTCTGACTCACTTAGCATCTTATTAGAAGGCATATGGCAAAATCTTCTGGGTTCTGCCCATGTCTCAGCATCTGTTATCACTGTTGGCACTCCAAAAGTCCCCAAACATCTGTCCCTGTCAGCTCTGAAGCAAAGAGCTGCATCTGAGGTTCTTTAAGCATCTGCATCTGAGGTTTCTCCAAAATGTTTTCCCTTTTAAAAGGACTAGTAAACCAATCAAGGTGCAGAAGCATTTGATTTTGAGGCATTTCAGTTTATATATTATTTATTTGGTTGCTTGTCTTTGGGTGTAAAGTTTAGGAAGCCACCTCCTATTACCAGGTCTTGAAGATGTTGCTCTACATTTTCTTCTAGAATCTTTATAGTGTTCCTATATTTAGGTGTTTGACCCACTGTGAGTTAATTTTTGTATAAGGTGTAAGATAGGGGTCCTCTTTCATTCTTTTGGCTATTGATATCCAGTTCTTCCATGCCAATTTATTGAAAATACTATTTTGTCCCAGTTCAGAGGATTTGCGGACCTTGTCAAAAATCAGTTGATGATAGATTTGGTGGCCTGTTTCTGCCCTCTCAATTCGATTCCATTAGTCAATGCTTCTATCTTTGTGCCAGTTACAAGCTGTTTTGACCACTATGGCTTTATAATAGCTTTTAAAGTCAGGAAGTGTTAATCCTCCTACTTTGTTCTTCTTTTTTAGGGTGCTTTTAGCTATTCAGGGTTTCTTTCCCTTCCAGATGAATTTAGCAACTAGCTTTTCCAAGACATCGAAGTAGGTTGTTGGAATTTTGGTAGGTACTGTGTTGAATCTGTAGATCAATTTGGGTAGAATAGACATCTAAACTATACTTGGCCTTCCTATCCATGAGCAGGGAATGTAGTTCTACCTATATAGATCTTCTTTGATTTCCTTTAGCAATGTTATGTAGTTTTCTGTGTACAAGTGCTTTATGCCCCCAGTTAAGTTCATTCCTATGTATTTGATTCTTCTAGGTGCTTTTTTAATGGATTTTTTTCCTTAACTGACCCTCAGTTAGGTCATTGCTTGTGTATAGAACCATTACTGATTTTTGCACATTAATTTTATCTCCTGACACCTTGCTGAATTTGTTTATTAGCTCAAATGACTTTGTTGTAGATTTCTCAGGATCTTCCAAGTATAGGATCATGTCATCTGCAAATAATGAAAGTTTTACTTCTTCCTTTCCTATTTGGATGCCTTTTATTTCTTTGTCCTGCCTGATTGCTCTAGCTAGAACTTCTAGCACAATGTTGAATAATGGTGTGACAGTTGGCATCCTTGTCTTGTTCCTGATCTTAGGGGAAAGCTTTTTGCTCCATTGGGTATGATGCTGGCTATTGGTTTTTATATATTCCCTTTATCATATTGAGGTGCTTACCTTTGATTCCTATCTTTTGGAGTGTTTTTATTAGAAAAGAATGTTGTATTTTGTTGAGCATTTTTTCAGTATCAATCGAGATGACAATGATTTTTCCCTTTCAATTTGTTAATATGCTGTATTTCATGAATTAACTTTATTGCTTTGAACCATCCTTGCATTCCTGGTATCAACCCCACTTGATCATGGTGTGTAATTCTCTTAATGTGTTGTTGGATTTGATTTGCTAATATTTTGTTCATACTTTGGGCATCTATGTACATTAGGGAAGTTGGCCTGTAGTTTTCCTTTCTTACAACATTTTTACCTGGTTTGGGTATTAAAATTACATTAGCTTCATAAAATGTGTTAGGTATAGTTCCTTCTTCCTCAATTCTTTGGAAAAGTTTGAGCGGAATGGGTGTTAGTTCTTTTTAGAATGCTTGATAAAATTCCCATTTGAAGCCATCTGTCCCTGGGCTTTTCTTTGTAAGAAGATTTTTGATGACTGATTTAATCTCTTTACTTGTGATTGGTTTGTTGAGATCTTCTATTTCTTCCTGAGTCATGTAGCTTGTTTGTGTGTTTCCAGGAATTTTCCATCTCATCTATGTTGCCTAGTTTGTTGGCATATAGTTTTTCATAGTGTCCTCTTATGATTTCTTTTATTTCTTCAGGGTATGTGGTAAGGCACTCCTTCTCATTTCTGATTTTTTAAATTTACATCCTCTCTCTTTTTTTGTCAGTCTTACTAGTGGCCCATCAATTTTATTGATTTTCTCAAAGAACCAATTTTTTATTTTATTGATTCTTTCTATTGTTCTTTTGTTCTACCATTCATTTAACTCTGCTTTAATCTTTGTTACTTCTCTTCTTCTATTTATTTTGGGGTTAATTTGCTGTTCTTTCTCAAGTTCCTCCAGGTGAGAAGTTAAGTCCTCAATTTTCACTCTTTCTTGTTTTTTAATATAGGCATTTAGGGCAATAAATTTCCCTCTCAGCACAGCCTTTGCTGATTCCCATAACTTCTGGTAAGTTGTATTCTCATTTTCATTCATCTCCAGATAGCTACTGATTTCTCTAGCTATTTCATCATTGACCCACTGATTGTTTGAGAGTGTGTTGTTTAATTTCTATATATCTGTGAATGTTCTCATTCTTTGTTGGTTGTTGAGATCCAGCTTCATTCCATTGTGATCAGAGAAAGTGCTTTGAAAAATTTCAATGTTTTTAAATTTATAAAGAACTGTTTTGTGCCCCGACATATGATCTATCTTAAAGAATGTTCCATTAACACTAGAGAAGAACATGTATCCTTGTGTTTTAGGGTACAATGACATATATATCTGTTAGGCCTAATGTATTTATCAAATTATTTAACTTCTCTGTATCCTTGTTTATCTTCTGTCTGGTTGTTTTATCTAGAAAGCAGAGTGTTGCATTGAAGTCTCCTGCTATTATTGTTGAAACATCTATCACACCCTTCTGTTTCGCCAATATCAGCCTCATGTACTTTGGAACTCCTTGAATGGGAGCCTATACATTTATGATTGTTGTATCTTCTTGGTGAATTACTCCTTTAATTAATATATAGTATCATTCTTTGTCTCTTATGATGTCTTTACATTTAAAGTCTATTTTTTCCAATTTTGTATGGCTCCTCCTGTTTTCTTTTGGTTACAACTTGCATGGAAAATCTTTTTCCATCCTTACACTTTCAATCTATTTGTATTCTTCTGTCTAAAATGAATCTTTTGTAAGCAGCATATAGCTGGAGTATATTTCTTAATTGATTTTTCCTATCTGTATCTTTTCATTGGTAAAGTTTAGTTCATTAACATTCAGAGTTATTACTGAAAAGACATTTCTTGAATCTACTATCTTATCTTTTTTTTTATTTGTCAGATCAATATATTTTTTTCCCTCTTTCTCTCTTTATCTTTTAAGTTACCCTTCTTGGTGCTCTTCAATTCTGTGCCTTACTCCAGTCGTCACTCTCCTGTCTTTTTTTTCAGCTTGTAGAACTCTCTTTAGTATTTCTTGTAGGGCTGGTCTCTTGTTGACAAATTGTTTCAGGATTTGATTTTCTGCGAAAATTTTAATCTCTCCCTCATTTTTGAAGGACAATTTGGCTAGGTACATAATTCCTGGCTGGGAGTCTTTCTCTTTCATGATCTTAAATATATCATACCACTGTCTTCTCACATCTATGGTGCCAGTTGTATAGTCTGAAATCAGTCTTATGTTGTCTACCTTGTATATAGTAGATTGTTTTTCTCTTGCCACTTTTAGAATTTTCAGCTTCTCTTCAACATTTGACAGACTGATTTGTATGTGTCTTGGGAAGGGCCTGTTTGGATTTATTCTGTTTGGAGTCCATCAGACTTCTTTGATTTGTATATTTGTGTCCTTTATAAGGGTTGGGAAGTTTTCTCCCATTATATCCTCAGCTACTCTTCCTAGGTATTTACTCCTCTCTTCTTCTGGGACACCAATGACTCTTATGTTTGTGCTTTTTGTTTTGTCTATCATTTCCCTGATAGACAATTCAAAAATTTCCTTATTCTTTTGCCATTTGCTGTTTTGACTGTTTGAAATCAGTTATCTTGTCCTTTAGTACACTTAGTCTTATTTCTGTCTCTTCAAACCTACTGTTGTGTGTCTTTAGTATGCTTTTCTTTGTTCATCAGAATCTTTAATCTCTGTGATATCTGCTATTTTTAATTGATTCTTTCAAATTTCTTTTTATGTTCTTCTACTGTCTTCGTAATCTCCTTTATGTCATTAACCATCCCTTTTATTTTGTTAAGTAAAGTTGTATGAACATCTTTGATTAATTGTTCCAACATCTGTGTCTCCTCTGGTGTTTTAATTTGGTCATTAGGCTAGGCTATATCTGTCTGCATTGTGATATGCTTAATGATCTTCTGTTGTTTCCTGCATGTAAATATCTTGATTGATTTACTTTGGGAGTTGATTTCCATAAGTATTCTAAAGCCTTATGTTTGTGGGGAGGATGTGTAGCAGGATGCGGGGTATGGGGTGGAGCACAACAGTGTGGTGATTCATTACAGTGCACGTATAGGTGCAATTTGGTGATGTTATGCTGGTGCTTGTGAATATGGGTACCCAGTGGGCAGGAGGACGTAGCTGTGGTGTGTACTGGTCTGTTGTGTATAGCCCTGGTATGCACTGATCTAGGGCACAGGGCCCTTTGTGTGCATGTGCAGAGATATGGCAGCTTTCATAGGCTTGGGGTTGATGTGACCTGGCTGTACAGGTCAGCGCTTTCTCAGAGTAGGGAAGAGTGACTAAGGACCATGCACATGTATGGGTCTAGGAGTGCCACAAACTGATGTTCTCAGATCTAAAGGGCGTAGTCAGGCCCCATGCATATGTATCGGTCTAGGAATGCCATAAACTAATATTCCCAAAGCTGGTAAACATGACTGAGGGCCATACCTGCATGCATGGTTGTAAGAGTGCTGTAAATTGATGTTCTAAGGGCTGAAGGTCGTGATTGGGGCCCGTGTGCATGTGCACATCTAGTAGTGGTGTAAACTAATGCACAGAGCTCGGGGCAGGGCAGGGTGAGGTTATACAACACTATGGATGGGGGATGGGTGTAGTCTGGGCATGGAAATTTGAGCGAACAGTCTTTATGAATTGGCAACAACCTCCAGGGAGCAGGGAGGTGGAGTTAGTGCTCAAGAGGGGTGCAGGAAAGGTGGGTTGGGCTGCACTTGGGGTAGGGGTATGGGGTGGGTATGTGAGCTAGGGATTGGTGGAATCAGGGCACTTGGAGCACAGGAGTGGGGACAGGTGATGTGGCTCAGGAGCATGGGGTATGGGGTGAGTTGCAGGTCATGGGGCTGTGCTGGTGAGGGTCACTCATTGAAGGAACATGGCTTGTCTTACTTCCTAGTCCCCATCTCCCTGTCCATGCACTCCTATGGGCTCTGACCTTCCATGTTAGGCTCTAGTATACTTCCTCTCGGTTCCTCAGCTTTTGAACCAGGGCCAGCCTACATGGTGCAGAGGGATCTCCCAGGTCAATTGCACTCTTGAATCACCATCTCAGTCACCCTCCCATCCCTTCACTAACTTTTCCTTGGAACAAGGCTGACCTCGATTTACCTTATTCGGCATCTTACCGGAACTTCCAGTACCATTCTGTTTTGACCAATGTAGCTTTATAATAAGCTTTAAAATCAGGAGGTGTTACCCCCCCCACTTCTTTCTTCCTTTTTAAAAGATATTTGTATCTATTCAAGGCTTCTTTACATTTCAAATAAATTTGATAACTAGCTTTTCCAACTCTTCAAAGTAGGTTGTTTTTATTGGTATTGCATTGAATCTGTTGATCAGTTTGGGTAGAATTGACATCTTAACTATTTTTAAAGTATCTATCCATGAGTAAGGAATATTTTTCCACCTAGTTAAATCTTTTAAAATTTCTTTTAGCAAAGTTATTTAGTTTTCTGTGTCCAGGTTCTTTACATCTCTAGTCAAGTTTATTCCTAAATACCTGATTCCTCTTTTTTGAAGGTGGTGGTGCATGGTCCAGAAATCAAACCTGGGTCTCCCACATGAAACGTGAGCATTCTACCCCTGAACCACCTGTGTACCCAATGCCTGATTCTTTTAGTTGCTATTTTGAATGTAATATTTTCCTTAACTGTCTTTTCAGTTAGATCATTGTGTGTGTATAGAAACATTATTGATTTTTACACATTAATTTTTTATCCTGCCATTTTGCTGAATTTGTTTATTAGTTCATAGATTTCTCAGGATTTTCCAGGTATAGTGTCATGTCATCTGCAAATAATGAAAGTTTTACTTCTTCCATTCCAATTTAGATGTCTTCTATTTCTTCTTCCTGCCTGAATTGCTCTAGTTAGGATTTCTAGTACAATGTTGACTAATAGTTGTGACAGAAGGCATCCATGTCTCATTCCCAATCTTAAGGGAAGGCTTTCTGTCTCTCACCATTTTGTAGGATACTGGCTATGGATTTTCCATATATACCATTTATCATATTGAGGAAGTTATCTTTGATTTGTAGGTTTTGAAATGTTTTTGTCAGAAAAGGAAGTTGAATTTTATCAAATGGTTTTTTCAGTATCAATTGAAATGATCATATGATTTTTCCCTTTCAATTTGTTAATGTGCTGTATTATGTTAACTAATTTTCTTGTTTTGACCCCCCCTCCCTTGCATTCCTGGCATAAAACCCACTTGGTCGTGGTGTGTAGTTCTTTTAATTCATCATTGATTCAATTTAGTATTTTGTTCAGAATGTTTGTATCTGTATTCATCAGGGATATTGGCCTGTAGTTTTCCTTTCTTATAGCATCCTTACATGGTTTTGGCATTAGAGTGATGTTAGCATCATAAAAAGAATTAGATCGTGTTCCTTTTTCCTCAATTTTTTTGGGAGAGTTTGGGCAGGATTGTTGTTAGATATTTTTGGAACAGTTGATACAATTCCTCTGTGAAGCCATTTGAACCTGGGTTTTCTTTATGGGAAGATTTTTTCTGACTGATTGAATCTTTTTACTTGTGATTGGTTTGTTGAGATCATCTATTTCTTCTTGAGCCAGTGTAGCTTCTTCGTGTGTTTCCAGGAATATGTCCATTTCATCTAACTTGTCTAGTTCGTTAGCATATAGTTGTTCAGATATGCTCTTTTGATTATTTTTTTATTTCTTCAGTGTCTGTCATAATGTTCTCCCCTCTCATTTCTGCTTTTGTTTATTTGCATCCTCTCTATTTTCTTTGTCAGCGTAGCTAGGGTCTTTCGATTTTATTGATTTTCTCTAAGAAACAAGTTTTGATTTTATTGATTCTTTCTATGGTTCTTTTGTTCTCCAGTTCATTAAATTCCTGGTTTAATCATTGCAATTTATCTTCTATTTGGTTTGGGTTTAGTTTGTGTTCTTTCTGTAGTTCTTCCATTTGAGCAGTTAAGTCCTCGATTTCTGCTCTTTCTTCTTCTTTTTAACATAGGCATTTAGGGCAATAAATTTCCTTCTCAGCACTGCCTTTTTTGGATACCATAAGTTCTGATATGCCATATTCTCATTTTTATTGGTCTACAGATAGTTATTGATTTCTCTGGCGATTTCTTCTTTGACCTACTGGTTGTTTAATTGGTCATTTAATCTCCATATATTTGTGAACGTTCTGTTTCTTTGGTGATTGCTGATTTCCAGCTTCAGTCCATTGTTTTGAGGACATTTACTTGAATAATTTCAATCTTTTTAAATTTATGAAGACCTGTTTTGTGCCCTAACATATGATCTATCTTGGAAAATGTTCTATGAGCACTAGAAAAGAATGTATATCTTGGTCTTTTGGGGTGTAATAAACTATATATGTCTGTTAGGTCTGGTTCATTTATCAAGTTGTTTAAATTCTCTTTTTCCTTTTTGATTCTCTATCTTGTTTTGTTTATAGAGGAGAGTGGTGTATTGAAGTCTCCCACTATTGTTGAGACATCTATCACTCCCTTCAGTTTTGTGAATGTTTGCCTCATGTACCTTAGAGCTCTTAGATTGGGAGCATAAATATTTATAATTGTTATTTCTTCTTGGTGAATTGTACTGTTTATTGAGTGTCCTTCTTTGTCTCTTATGACTTCTTTAAATTTAAGGTCTATTTAGTCTGATATTAGTAGTGCTACACCTGCCTTCTTTTTGTTACAACTTGCATGGAACATCTGTTTCCATCCCTTGATTTTCAATCTATTTATAACCTTTGGCATAAGATGAGTCTCTTGTAAGCAGCAAATAGATTGATCATATTTCTTAATCCATTCTGCCAATTTGTATCTTTTAATTGATGTGTTTATTTAGTTAACATTCAAAGTTATTAAGGCACTTATTGAATCTATCATCGTATCCTTTGGATTTTAATTGTCAGATCTATATATTTTTCCCTCATCGTTTTTTATCCTTTAAGTTACCCATACTGATACTCTTCAGTTCTGAGCCCTTCTCCAGACCTCCCTATCCTGTCTTTTTATTTCCACCAACAGAAATATTTAGTATTTCTTCCGGGGCTAGTCAAATGTTGACAGATTTCTCTCAGCATGTTTGTCTGTCAAAATTTTAATCTCTCCCTCAATTTTGAAAGGCAATTTGGCTGGGTACAGTTTTCTTGGATGGAAGACTTTTTCTTTCAGGATCTTAAATATATCATACCACTGCCTTCTCACCTCCTTGGTGCATGTTTTGTTGTCCAAACTCGATCTCATGTGATATCCCTTGTATGTAGATAGCTTCTCTCTAGTTACTTGCAGGATTTTCTGATCCTGTTCAAAATTTGACAGACTCATTAGTATGAGTCTTGGAGTAGGCCTATTTGGATTCATGCTATTTGGAGTCTGATAGGATTCTTTCATTTCCATATTATATCTTTTATAAGGGTTGGGAAGTTTTCCCCCTTATCTATTCAACTAATCTTCCAACTGATCTTTACACTGTTCTTCCTCTGGGACACCTATGATTCTTATATTTCAGTGCTTAGTGTTGTCCATCATTTCCCTGAGAACCTATTCATTTTTTCCATCATTTCTGACATTTATTCTTTCACGCATTGAAATCTGTTGTCCTGTCCTCTAATTTTTTATTCTTTCTTTGGTCTCTTCAAATCTTCTATTGTGTGTCTGTAGTATTTTTTAAATTTTGTCTAAAACATCTTTCATCTCGGTGATATCTGCTGTTTTTCTATTTATTCTTTTGTATGTTCTTCTAGTGTCTTCTTGATCTCCTACATGTCATTAGCCAACCTATTGAATTTATTTAGTAAAGTTGTCTGAACATCTTTGATTAGTTGTTCCAAAGTTTGTGTCCTCTCCATTGTTTTTTTAAATTTATTTATTAATTAAAA
>PVIY010045130.1:0-19289 GCA_004026745.1 Myrmecophaga tridactyla | reverse complement strand
ACTCCCTTCACCCTGCCCAAAGTGTCTGACAGCCTTACCCTGCCCCCTCCCCCCCCAAGCTCTGTTCATCAGTTTATGGCACTCCTAGACCCACCCATGTGCACAGGACCCCAATCACATCATTCAACTCTGGGAACCTCAGTTTACAGCCCTCGGCCACACTTCCCATTTCTGAGAAAGTGCTGACCTGTGCAGGCGGGTCACATCTACCCCCAATCCATGAAGGTATAATGCTGATCTGCTGCCACAGCTCTATGCATGCACACAAAGAGCCAGGTGCCTTATACCAGTGCATACCCGGGTTGCACCCTCCAGACTGGTGCACCCACAATGCTACATCCTCTCTGGCCACCAGGCACCCACATTCACAAGCATCAGCATAACATCCCCAACCTGCACCAGTACCTGCCCTGAAACAAATCACTGTGCTGAGTGCCCCACCCCATACCCTGCTCCCTGGGGTACAACCAACCTGCAAACACAAGGCCTTAGACTACCGAAAGAAATTAGATCCCAAAGTAAATCAATCAAGATATTTACATGCCACAAAGACAGTAGAAGATCACCAAGCATATCACAATGCAGGCAGATATAGCCCTGCCTAATGACCAGATTAAAACACCAGAGGAGACATAGAAGTTGGAACAACTAATCAAAGATGTTCATACAACTCTACTTAATAAAGTAAGTGGGATAGCAAATGACATAAAGGAGATCAAGAAGACAGTAGAAGAGCATAAGGAGGAATTTGACAGAATAAATTTAAAAAATAGTGGATATCATGGAGATTAAAGACTCTGTTGACCAAATAAAAAACATACTATGGCACACAAAACCAGACTTGAAGAGACAAGAAAGAATAAGTGATATAGAGGACAGAATAACTGAATTTGAAGACTCAAAACAGCAAATGGCAAAAAAGATGGAAAAAATTGAATTGGATCTCAGAGAAATGATAGACAAAACAAAGAGCACAAATATAAGAGTCACTGATGTCCCAGAAAGAGAAGAGAGGGGTAAAGGGCTAGAAAGAGTAGTTGAGGATATAATGGGGGGAAACATCCCAACCCTCATAAAGGACATAAATATACAAGTCAAAGAAGCCCAACGAGCTCTAAACAGAATAAATCCAAATAGGCCTTCCCCAGGACACATACTAATCAGTCTGTCAAATATTGAAGAGAAGCAGAAAATCCTGAAAGCAGCAAGAGAAAAATGATCTACTGCATACAAGGGAAACCAAATAAAACTGAATTCAGACTACACAGCTAGCACCCTGGAGGTGAGAAGGCAGTGGTATGATATATACAAAATCCTGAAAGAGAAAGACTTCCAGCCAAGAATTCTGTACCCAACCAAATTGTCCTTCAGAACTGAAGGAGAGATTAAAGTCTTCACAGACAAAGAAGTCCTGAAAGAATTTGTCAACAAGAGAATGGCCCTACAAGAAATACTAAAAGGAGTTCTGCCAGCTGAAAAAAAAGGAGAGGGAGGTCTGGAAGAGGGCACAGAATTGAAGAGTACCACTAAACATAATTTAAAGAATACAAAGAGAAATAGGGAAAAGAATATATAGATCTGACAAATAAAATTAAAAAGATAAGAAGGTGGAATCAAGAAATGCATTTTCAGTAATTTGAATGTGAACAGACTATATTTACCAATTAAAAGATATATTGGCAGAATAGATTAAGAAACATAATCCAGCTATATGCTGCTTACAAGAGACTCATCTGAGACAGAAGGATACAAATAGATTGAAAGTGAAAGGACAGTCTGCTGGTTTGAAAGGATGTATGGACCCTAGAAAAGCCATGTTTTAATCTAAATCCCATTTTGTAAAGGCAGAATAATCCCTATTCAATACTATATGTTTGAAACTGTAATCAACATTTCATAGAATTAAATCATGATCATGTCAGCTGCATCCACAGCTGATTCCATTTGTAATCAGCCAAAGGGGAGTGTCTTCTGCAATAAGTGATGCTTAATCTGATCACTGGAAGCCTTTTAAGGAGGAAACGTTTTTGGAGAAAATAAGATTCAGAGAGCAGAAAATGCTGCAGCACCATGAGACAGAGAGTCCACGAGACAGCGACCTTTGGAGATGAAGAAGAAAAACGCCTCCTGGAACCAGAAACCAGGAGAGAAAGCCAGCAGATGACATCGTTTTCGCCATGTGCCCTTCCAGCTGAGAAAGGAACTGTGACTGTGTTCACCATGTGCCTTTCCAGAAGAGAGAGAAACCCTGAACTTCACCGGCCTTCTTGAATCAAGGTATCTTTCCCTGGATGCCTTTGATTAGACATTTCTATAGACTTGTTTTAATTGGGACATTTTCTAGGCCTTAGAACTATAAACTAGCAACTTATTAAATTCCCCTTTTAAAAAGCCATTCTGATTCTGGTATATCGCATTCCGGCAGCTAGCAAACCAGAACAGACAGAAAAAGATTTTCCATGCAAATCGTAACCAAAATAAGGCAGGAATAACTATACTAATATTGGACAAAATAGACTTTAAATGTAAAGACATCATAAGAGACAAAGAAGGACACTATATACCAATTAAAGGGTCAGTTCATTAAGAAGATATAACGATCATAAATGTTTATGCTCCCAATCAAGGAGCTCCAAAGTACATGACACAGACATTAACAGAATTGAAGGGAGGAATAGATGTTTTAACAATCATAGTGGGTAACCTCAATAAATCTAGCTCCTCTATAGATAGAACAACCAGACATAAGACCAACAAGGTAACAGAGAATGAATTAGACCTAACAGCCATATATAGATCATTGCACCCCAAAGCAAAAAGTTATACATTCTTCTCTAGTGCTCATGGAACATTCTCCAGGATAGATCATATGCTGGGGCACAAACCAAGTCTTTATAAATTTAAAAACATTGAAATTATTCAAAGCACTTTCTCTGATCACAATAGGATGAATCTCAAAAACCACCAAAGAATGAGAGTATTCATAAATATATGGAGATTAAATAACACACTCTTAAAGAAATAAAACAGAAAATGACAAGTGCTGGAGAGGATGTGGAGAAAGAGGCACACTTATCCACTGTTGGTGGGAATGTCAAATGGTACAACCACTGTGGAAGGCAGTTTGGTGGTTCCTCAAAAAGCTAAATATAGAATTGCCATATGATCCGGCAATACCATTGCTAGGTATCTACTCAGAGGACATGAAGGCAAGACACAAACAGACATTTGCTCATCAATGTTTATAGCAGCATTATTTACAATTGCCAAGAGATGGAAACAGCTAAAATGTCCATCAACAGGCTAGTGGCTAAACAAACTGTGGTATATACATACGATGGAATATTATGCAGCCATAAGACAGAATAAATTTATGAAGTATGTAACAACATGGATAGACCTTAAGGACATTATGCTGAGTGAGATTAGTCAGAAACAAAAGGACAAATACTGTATGGTCTCACTGATATGAACTGACATTAGTGAATAAACTTGGAGAATTTAGACCATCAGAAGTAGAAATAGGGTAAGATATTGGGTAATTGGAGCTAAAGGAATACAGATTGTGTAACAGGACTGGATACAAAAATTCAGAAATGGACAGCGCAATACTACCTAACTGTAATACAATTATGTTAAAACACTGAATGTGAGAATGATAGAGGAAGGAGGGCTGGGGGTTAAATGAAATCAGAAAGAAAGATAGGCGATAAAGACTGAAATGATATAATCTAGGAATGCCTAGAGCATATAATGATAGTGACTAAATGTACAAATTAAAAAAATGTTTTTGCATGAGGAAGAACAAAAGAATGTCATTACTGTAGGATGCTGAAAATAGATGATAATTAATATTTTATAATTTTACCTTATATGTGAGACTAAAGCAAAAGATGTTTATTTGTTACAAAATTTGAATTTGACTAGTGCATTTCCTAATATAAGTTATGTAGACAGCTCAATTGAACACCCTAAGTACATGGAACCTTGAGTAGGACATGAGATTTTGTTGATTTGTCCAGAGTGATTCCCCGATAAGTCCCAGAGTGATTTGAACAGTGAATAAAAAAGTATTTGCAAAGTCCCCTTTGGGGAATGATGAGAATGGAGGAAAATTCAACTTCCCCAAGTTGAATTCTTGATATTCTCACAAGCAGTGTGGACAATCAGAGCTATAGGCTGAGCCCCCAAACTTGGAGTTTGTTTGTATGAAACTTTACCCCACAAAGGATAGGTCAAGCTACTTAAAATAGGCCTAAGAGTCACCCCCAAGAGAACCTCTTTTGCTCAGATGTGGCCTCCCTCTCCAGCCAACACAACAAGCAAACTCACTGCCCTCCCCCTGTCTGCATGGGACATGACTCTCAGGGGTGTGGACCTTCCTGGCAATGTGGGACAGAAATCCTAGAATGAGCTGGAACTCAGCATCAAGGGGATTGAGAAGAACCCCAGAATGAGCTGAGACTCAGCATCAAGGGATTGAGAAAACCTTCTCGACCAAAAGGGGGAGGGAAGAGTGAAATGAGACAAAGTGTCAATGGCTGAGAGACTCCAAACACATTCGAGAGGTTATCCTGGAGGTTATTCTTATGCATTAAATAAATATCACCTTGTTAGTCAAGATATAGTGGAGAGGCTAGAGGGAACTGCCTGAAAATGTGGAGCTGTGTTCCAGTAGCCATGTTTCTTGAAGATGATTGTATAATGATATAGCTTTCACAAAGTGACTGTGTGATTGTGAAAACCTGGTGTCTGATGCTCCTTTTATCTACCTTATAAATAGATGAGTAAAACATATGGAATAAAGATGAATAATAGGGGGAACAAATGTTAAAATAAATTTAGAGTGAAATGCTGGTGATCAGTGAGCAGGAGTGGTGGGGGGTATTGGTATGTATGAATTTTTTTCTGTTTTCTTTTTATTTCTTTTTCTGAATGGATGCAAATGTTCCAAGAAATGATCATGATGATGAATATGCAATTATGTGATGATATTGTGAATTACTGTTTATATATGCAGAACAGAATGATCAAATGTTACCAGTGTTTGTGTTTGGTGTTTTTTGGTATTTAAAAAAAAAATTTTTTTAAGTTAATACACACACACACAAAAAAAAAGGATTCAAGGCTGGTTGTTATGCATAAAAAAAAACTTATGGAATATGGCAAAAGTTGTGTTGAGAGGGAAATTTATTGCCCTAAATGCCTATATTAAAAAACAAGAAAGAGTAAAAATTGACGACTTAACAGCACACCTGGAGGAACTTGAGAAAAAACAGTAAACTAACCCCAAAACAAATAGAAGAAGAGAAATAAGAAAGATTAAAGCAGAGATAAAAGAATGGGAGAACAAAAGAACACTAGAAAGAATCAATAAAACCAAAAGTTGGTTCTTTGAGAAAATCAATAAAATTGATGGGCCACTTGCAAGACTGACAAAGAAAAAAAGAGGATGCAAATAAAAAAATCAGAAATGACAAGAAGTGTATTGCCACAGACCCTGAAGAAATAAGAGAAATCATAAGAAGATACTATGAACAACTATATGCCAACAAACTAGACAACTTAGATGAAATGGACAAATTCCTGGAGACATACAAACAAGCTACGCTGATTCAGGAAGATCTCAGCAAACCAATCACAAGTAAAGAGATTCAATCAGTCATCAGAAATCTTCCTACAAGAAAAGCCCAGGGCTAGACGGCTTTACAGGGAAATTTTATCAGACATTCCAAAAAGAACTAAATAAACCTGTTCCACCTTTTCCAAAAAAATTGAGGAAAAAGGAATTCTACGTAACCCACTTTATAAAGCTAATATCATTCTAATACCCAAACTGGGTAAAGATACTGTAGGAAAGCAAAACTACAGGCCAATCTCCCTAATGAACATAGATGCAAAAGTTCTCAGTAAAATATTAGCAAATCGAATCCAACAGCATATTAAAAGAATTATACACCATGATCCAGTGAGGTTTATATCAGGAATGCAGGCATGTTTCGACACAAGAAAATCACTGTAATACAGCACATTAACAAATTGAAAGGGAAAAATAACATGATCATTTTGATTGATGCTGAAGAAGCATTTGACAAAATTCAGCATCCTTTTCAGATAAAAACACTCCAAAAGATAGGAATCAAAGGTAACTATCTCCATATGATAAAGGAATATATGAAAACACTGATAGCCAGCATCATATTCAATGGAGAGAGACTGAAAGCTTTCACCCTAAGATGAGGTACAAGACAAGGATGCCCACTGTCACCACTATTACTCAACATTGTGTTAGAAGTTCTAGCTAGAGCAATCAGTCAGGACAAAGAAATAAAAGGCATCCAAATTGGAAAGGAAGAAGGAAAACTCTCTTTATTTGCAGATGATATGATACTATACTTGGAAGACCCTGAAAAATCTGCAGCAAAGTTATTTGAGCTAATAAACAAATTCAGCAAGGTGGCAGGATATAAAATTAATGTGCAAAAATCTGTAACATTTCTATACACAAGCAATGACCTAGCTGAGGGGTCAGTTAAGGAAAAAATTCCATTCAAAATAGCAACTAAAAGTATCAAATACTTAAGAATGATCATAACTAGGAAGGTGAAGGACTTGTACACAGAAAGCTACATAACATTGCTAAAAGAAATCAAAGGAGATCTAAATAGGTGGAAAGACCTTCCCTGTTCATGGATAGGAAGGCTAGATATAGTTAAGACCTCAATTCTCCCCAAATTGATCTACAGATTCAACACAGTACCAATCAAAATTCCAACAACATATTTTGAAGATTTGGAAATGCTAACTACCAAATTCATCTGGAAGGGAAAGACCCAGAATAGCTAAAAGCATCCTAAAAGAGAAGAATGAAGCGGGAGGAGTCACAGTCCCTGACTTTAAAACCTATTATAAAGCCACACTGGTCAAAACAGCATGGTACTGACACAAAAGCAGAAACAATTAAAAATAAAGTTGAATTGAGAGTGTAGAAATAGACCACCAAATCTATGGTCAACTAATTTTTGGCAAGGCCCTAAATGCTGTGAACTGGGACAAAATAGTCTTTTCAGTAATTGGGCATGGAAGAAGTGGATATCAATAGCAAAAAGAATGAAAGAGAACCCCTATCTTACACCCTGCACAAAAATAAACTAAAGTGTATCAAACACCTAAATGTAAGAACTAGCACCATTAAGCTCCTAAAAGAAAATGTAGGGAAACATCTTCAAGACCTAGTAGTAAGGAGGTAACTTCCTAAACTTTATACCCACAGCACAAGCAACAAAAGAAAAAATAGATAAATGGGAACTCCTCAAAATCACATGCTTCTGCACCTCAAAAGACTTTGTCAAAAAGGTAAGGAGGTAACCAACTCAGTGGGAGAAAATATTTGGAAATTACATATTGGACAAAGGTTTGATTTCCTGTATATACAAAGAAATCATACAACTCAACAACGAAAGAACAAACAACCCAATTATAAAATGTACTAAAGATGTGAATAGGCATTTTTCTGAAGAGCAAATACAGATAATGACTCAAAAGCACGTGAAGAGATGCTCATTTTCATTGGCTATAAGGGAAATGCAGATCAAGACTACAATGAGATATGATTTCACCCCTATAAGAATGGCTGCTATTAAACAGGATACTATAAATGTTGGAGAGGATGTGGAGAAACTGAGACACTTATACATGGTGGTGTGACTGTATAATGGTGTAGCCATTGTGGAAGACTGTTTGGTGGTTCCTTAGGAAACTAAATATTGAGTTGCTCTATGGCCCAGCAATAGCACTACTTGGTATACATCCAGAAGAGCTGAAAGCAATGACACAAACAGACATTTGCACACAATGTTCATAGCAGCATTATTCAGAATCACCAAAAGATGGAAACAAACCAAATGTCCATCAACAGACAAGTGGATCAACAAAATGTGAACATATACATAACAATGGAATATTATGCAGCAGTAAGACAAAGAGATGTCCTGAAGCACATGAAACGATGGATGAGCCTTGAGGACATAATGCTGAGTCAAATCAGCCAAACACAAAAGGATAGATACTGTATGATTCCAATTTTACGACCAGTATAAAGGTATAATCAAAGGCTTATAATACAGAATATAGGGGACTTAGAGATACATAGAAGCTAGAAATGGATGAACCATTAGCTAATGAGATTGAATTCCAATGTAAGGGAATAGATAGGAGTGTAAGTGGTTCTCTAGTGGATCTGTAATATTACCATATGTGAAGATGAACAAGATTGAAAGGGGTTGTATAGACCTATGTGTCTCACTGATTAACACTAGAAATATGAATTAGTTCTCACAAGAATTACTTCAAAGACATGATTATTGTACAAAGAGTGTTTAAGTCCAGAGTACAGGGGGAAAACTGCTATTGCATGTTATGAACTATGTTCAAAAGTAAACCATCAGCACTACCACAGCAACAGCAGAGGTAAATAATGGGTTGAAGGACAAGAGTTAAGGGGAGGTTTAGATTTCCTGTTTGGTGAGGGTGTATTTATTGGTTTTCTTTCTCTTGGGAACAATGAAATTATCTAAGATTGAGAATATTGATGGACTGTGGACTTTGGGCTCTGTACATAATGCCCAATGAATGCAAATGTCTGAAGGATGCATTGACAGAGCAGTAGATTGGCGAATGGTGGTGTATATTTATGAACAAAGATTGTGCTGCTACAAAAAGGAACAAAGTCGTGAGGTATGCAATGATGTGAATGAACATTTGGGACATTTGGTGAGGCAAAATAAGCCAGAAACAGAAGAACAAGAATGGAATGGTCACCTTTAGAAAATGCTCATAAGAAAACAGGGTCCTAGATTATAAGCTTTTAAAACAGACACATTAGGTCTAGGGTGGTGATTATTATTTCTGATTTTGAGAGGCTGTTTTAAATATGTAACCTGATATTTAGAGATAAGAATGAAGCTGAATAGGTTGGGGTTAAAGTAATTCAGAACATAGGAGTAAGGAAGACAGTGTCTATATTTTAGAACCACACATACTCTTTGAGACCAATGGAAGAAAGGTTTATTTGTTCTGGAACTGAAATTTTCTGTAGTGCATAATCTAAGTCAACCTATCTGTATCACTCATTTGAACAGTTGAAACACAGGGAGCACAGAATAAGAAAGAGGTCCTTTAATCCTGTATAGATTATTGTAATGCCTGGATACATCCCATTGGCAAAGTCCCCGGAGGGATGGGAGAAAGAATATGGAACTATTAAACCTTACCATCAGGGAATCCCCTGATACTGTGTCAAACTTTAAGGACACCCAAATCAGTGGGCCATGCCCTTGATTATGAGGCTTACTCTTCTGAAGCTTATGTAGGTAGTGGAGAAGCTTAGACTACCTATAGGCATGCCTAAGAGTTACTGCTGGAGTATCTCTTTTGTTGCTCAGATGTGGCCTCACTCTCTAAGCCCAACTCTGCAAGTGAAATCATTGCTCTCCCCGCTATGTGAGACATGACATCCAGGGGTGAAAGTCTCCCTGGCAACAATTAGATGACTCCCAGGGAGAATGTGGCCATGGCACTGTGGGATCAACAATTCCATCCTGACAAAAAGAGGGAAAAGAAGTGTAATAAAGTATCTGTGGCAGAGAAAGTTCAAATAGAGTCGAGAGGCTACTCTGGAAGTTGTTCTTACATGAGCCTCATTAGACCTTGCTACCTATCATAATCTGCCAACCCCCAACCAGGACCATTCCAGCCAATCGTAAAGAATGCCTAGGGCAATGTATAAGATTCCACAAGGGTTCCAGGCACTAGATTAACTTTCCAGAAACCTTCAACTTCCAGATGGGTCCCTGGACCAGATAAGTCCTGAAACCTAGCCCATTCTCTCCAGAACATCAGATAGTTCTATCTCCCTACCCCATAATAGTGACAAACCCTTCTGATATCAAAAATTTTAAATTGCCATAGCCCAAACACCCCTAAAGAGAGGTGTGGATGGTGATGGTGGAGTTATACAGAGAAGACAGGATTAAATGAATGAATATGAGTGCTGAATCATTAAATTCATATCTCTATTAGTCTGCAATATCTTAGAACAGCTAAAAGTAAAAATCTAAAATTGTGGAATTGTACTGTATGTCAAACTCTGAAATATGTTCTACAACTAATTGTGGTACAGTGCTTTGAAATCTGAACCTTTTTTTTTACATGTGTTATTTTTTACAAAAAGAAGGAAAGAAAGTCAATTGTGGTGATAAAAAAAAATATTTAAGCCCTCTAGCCTCCTATATTCTGGAGCAACTAGAAGGAAAAATATGATAGGATCATAAGGTAGCCCATGACAAACTCTGGGAACTGTCCTGAACTATTTGTTGAAGTGTGCTTTGAAAACTATTGCTTTTTTATTCTTTACTTTGTATATATGTTATACTATTTTAAAGTTATAAATAAAAAAATACAGCAGAAAGATGTGGGTACAGATGGGTAAGGAAACAGTGTGTATGCTATTGAACTTAAGTTGGTATAAAATCGTACATGATTTTTATAGATTTAGGAGTTTAAACTTAAACCTCATGGTAATCACAAAAATTCTGAATAATGTAGAGAGAAGGAAATGGGAAGGGTCTAAAAATGGTACACTACAAAAAATAAGATAAAATGAAATTAGGGATAACAGAAGAATTGAGAGACCAAAAAAATGTATAAGACTTATAAAGACCAAATAGGTAAATGACAGAAGAAAGTCCTGCATTATCAGTAGTTACTTTAAATGTAAATGGTTTTTTTAAAAAAGTCAAAAGGCAGAGATTTGCAGAATGGATTTAAAAAATATGACCCAACAGTATTCCTTTACAAAGGCTCACCTTAGATTCAAAGACACAGGTAGGTTGAAAGTAAAAGGATGTAAAAAAAAAAAAAAAAAAAAATTCTATGCATTAGTAACAGAAAAACAGCTGGTGAAGCGACATTAATATCAGATAAAATAAACTTTACATAAAAAATGGTTACAAGGACAAATAAGGACATTCTATACTGATAAAGGGGTCAGTTCAACAAAAATGCATAACAATTAGTAATATATGTGTATACCTAACAGTAGAACATATTTGAAGGGAGAAATAGTTGCATATTAATAGTAGGAGACTTCAATACACTACTTTCATCAATGGCTAGAACACCTAGACAGAATATCAATAAGAAAATAGAAGACTTGAACAATATTAAACACTGAGTAGACCTAGCAGACATATATGGAACACTTCACCTGACAAGAGCAGAATATACAATCTTAAATGCACATGGGTCATTCTCCAGGATAGAACACATCTTAAGTCACAAAGGAAGACTCAAGAAATTAAGAAATACTGGAATCATACAATCTGTCTTCTCTGACCACAATGGAATGAAGCTAGGAATCAATAACAGAGAGAAACCTGAACAATAAACAAATAGGTGGAAATTAAACAGCATACTCTTAAACAACCAATGGGTCAAAAGAAAAATCACCAGGGAAATTAGGAAATATCTGGAGACAAATGAACACAAAAGCACAACATACCAAAATTGATTTGATGCAGCAAAAGAAGTGCTGAGAGAAAAATTTATAGCTCTAAATGCTAATATTAAAAAAGAAAGGGGGGTGCAAGAGTAGTTCGGTGGTAGAATTCTCCCCTGCCATGTGGGAGACCTGTGTTTGATTCCTGGCCCATGTGCTTCCCAAATGAACAAACAAGCAAAACAAACAAATAAAAAACCAAACAAAAATGCAGCAGATGGAGATGCAATAAGGGGATATGGAAAAAGAATGAATTGTGACCCCTGCCATACAGCATACAAAAGAAAAACCTCAAATCAAGCACCTCACCTTACAACTGGAAGAACTAGAAAAAGAGTAATATAAATCTAAAGTGAGCAGAAGGAGGAAATAACAAAGATTAGAGAGGAGATATATGAAATAGAGTTAAAAATAGAATTTAAAAAGTTACTTGAAAAGTTTAAAAAGTCATTTTGCAAACAACTAAAATTAGGGAGGACATTTCTACCAACCCCACAGAAATTACAAAAACACATTATGAGAGGACATTATGCACAATTGTCTTCCAAGAAAATAGACATCCTAGGTTAAATGAACAAATTCTTAGAAACACAAACTATCTACACTGACTCAAGAAGAAATAGAAGATATCAACAAATCACTTACTAGTGAAGAGACTGAAACAGTAATATAAAACCTCACAACAAAGAAAAGCCCAGGACCAGATGGCTTTACAGGAGAATTTTATAAAACCTGTCTAGAAGAATTAACACCAATTCTGCCCAAATTCTTCCAGAAAATTGAAGAGTAGAGGACATTCCTTAATTCATTCTACAAGGTCAACATAACCTTCATAGCAATGTCAGATAACGATACCACAGGAAAAGAAAATTAAGCATGAATATCCTGCATGAATAAAAGTGCATAAATCTTCAATAAAATACTAAAACAGCACATTAAAAGAATTATATACTATAATCAATGGGGATTTATCCCCAGTATACAAGGGTGGTTCAACATAAGAAAGTCAATGTAATTAACCATTATAGAACAAAGGGAAAAAACATATACACAGTTATCTAATGCGGAAAAGGCATTTGACAACATGCAGCACTCCTTCTTGATAAAAAACAGTAAGAAAACTAAGAGTAGAAGGAAACTTCTTCAACTTGATAAAGGGAATATATGAAAAAACTCACAGCTAATGTGATGGTGAAAGACTAAAAACTTAGTCTTTAAGGTGAGAAATAAGACAACGATGCCTACTGTTGCTACTGCTATACATCATTGGGCTGGAAGTTCTTGCCAGTGCAGTTAGGCAAGAAAAAGAAGTAAGAGCCATCCAAATTGGAAAGGAAAAATGACAACTTTCCCATTTGCACTTGGCATAATCTTATATAGAGAAAATCTGAAAACTCCATAACAAAGCTACTGGAGCTAATAAATTCAGCAAAGTGGTAGGCTACAAGATAAACGTGGAAAAATTGCTAGTGTCTCCATACACTAGTAATGAACATTCTGAAAAAGAAATTTTTAAAAACTTCCATTTACAATAACAAGTAAATAATCAAATATCTAGGAGTAAACTTAACCAAGGTTTTATAGGACTTAAATATGGAAAATCACAAAGGTTTGCTGAAAAAAATTTAGGAAGACAGAAATAGATGGAAAAGCATTCTGTGTTCATAGATTAGAAGACTAAATATTGTTAAGATGTTAGTTCTACCCAGAGCAATTTACAGATTCAAAAACAATCCAATCAAAATTCCACCAGCCTTTGCAGAAATGGAAAAGCCAATCATGAAATTTGTGTGGAACAGTAAGAAGCTCCAAACAAGCCAGAACCAGCTTGGAAAATAACAAAGTTGGAGTACTTATACTTCCCAATTTTAAAACGTATTGCAAAGCTACAGAAATCAAAACCATATCATACTTGCAAAGTACAGACATATAGACCAATGGAATCAAATTGAGAGTTCAGAAATAAACCCTCATATCTATGGCCAATTGAGTTTTGAGCCCAAGCAATTGGGAAGGAATAGCCTCCTCAACAAATGGTTCTGGAAAAAATGTATATCCATATGCAAAAAAAGAAGGTGGACCCCTACCTCGCATCATGTAGAAAAATTAAATCAAGATGAATCAAAGACCTAAATATAAGAACCAAAACTCTAGATCTAGAGGAAAAACTTAGGGAAGCATCTTCTGAACTGTTTGTTAGACAATGGTTTCTTAGGCTTTACAACAAAAGCAGAAATAGAGAAATGGGATATCATCAAAATTAAAAACTTGTGTACATCAAAGGACTTTAACATGAAGGTAATAAGACAACCTATGGAAAAGAAAATATTTACAAATTGCATATTTGATGAGGGTTTAATATCCAGAATTTATAAAAAAAATCTTAACATGAAAAGTTGTCAGCATTCTTAGCCATTAGGGTAATGCAAAGTGAAACTACAAAGACATATGCCTACACCTATCACAGTGTATAAAATAGAAAATAGTGAGACTACCACATGCCTGTGAGATTTGGAGAAACTGGATCATTTCTACATTGCTGGTGGGAATCTAGAAATTATATAGCATCTCTGGAAATCACATAGGCAGTTTCATACAAGTTTTATGTGAAACTAAAATTTCCATACGACCCAGGATAGTCCATATGACTCAGCACTGAACTCATGAGCATTTATTCCAGAGAAATAAAAATTTATGCTCAAATAAAAATCTGTACACAAATGCCTTATCTATGATAGCCAAAAACTATAAACAACCTAGAATTCTTTGAGTTAGTGAATATTAAACTGTTACATCAACACTACTCAGAAATTAAAAGGAACAAGCTATTGATACATGCAACAAGTTGGATGAAACTGCAGGTGAATAAAAACAATCCACCAGAACTATATAATATGAGTCTACTTAAATAATATTCTTTAAGTGACAAAATTATGGAATGAAGAACCAATTATTCTTGCTAGATGGCAGGTATAAGAGGGAGGGGAGAAATAGAGAGTGAGGGTGACTGTAAAAAGGGAATATTAGGGTTCTTTGTAGTGATGGGACTGTTCAATTTCTTGACTCAGTCAATGTCAGTATCCTACTTGTGGTATTGTACTATAGCTTGCAAGATATTACCTTGAGAGAAAATGGGTAAAGGGTACATGCGCTGTCTGGATTATTTCTTATACATGCATGTGAATCTACATTTATCAAAAATAGCAAGTTTAATTAAAAAACAAGCACATATAAATAAGGGTCAAAGAGAGCTATACTCAATATAAATTTTGTAGGTTAAAGAGAGTATTTTCAATTGGTGATAAAGAAAGAACTTTTTTTAAGGAAGAATTTCATTGAATAGATAGAATTGGATGTAGGCATTGAAATCTAGGTAAGATGAGACAGACGAAAAGACAGGGCATCCAAGGCAGAGAGGAAAGTATGAGCACTATGTGTGTTCTCATATAAGCATTTGAACCTTTTCTTTGTTTAACTTACTTGAACATATTCCAGGTATGTGATAAAAATAAGCATTCATTGCAAGATGTTGGTTTTTCCATCTTAGCATATGGAATTTAGTAGGGAGCAAAATTTGACTTTCTTTGGCCTAACTCATACCATGTCTATAGTAAGTGTTTGGTAAATGCTTTTGGTTTTTGGTTTTTATGATTGTTGGAATGTTGATAAAGAGAATTTAGATAAATGACATATTTTTTCATATATTACAATATGCATTTTTAAATGCCAAGAAACTTTTATTCATAAAATCCATATAATAAACTTGACAGCCAGTCTGAGTGAACTTCAAAACTTTAGATGTTTTAGAAAAGAAAATCTAATTTTGCATTATTGTGTGAAACGTGAGAGAAATAGAACTCCAAAGTTATGACTACCTGAACATATATAGCTCTTTCATGTCTGGACTGGAAGATAGGAATTGTGCCCACCCTATTCTCTCTTATTTAAGAACCCAGGTCTTCTGAATTCTCCACCAATTCTGTCAATTCTATTAACCCACTCTAAACTAGAGCTTGGTAAAATTCTGAAATAATGAAAGTACAAAGGAAAGGAAGATGTCAGTCTTATAAAAATTCTTACTTTCCAACTCTCTCTAGTATAATTGTCAATACTTAACCCTGTGTACTAAGTGACATAAAGCTTGTATATCTTATTTTCTACTTGAGACTATGGCCTATTTTGTATGGAAAAAGCCTGGTTCCCTTTTACAGCATTCTCAGTCTAACTGTACTTTGATTATAACTCTCTGCAGCTTCTAAAAAGATTAGAGGAAAAGTGAGTAGGTAGTCTTTGAAATCTAGTAGTGAGCAATTCAGCCATTCTAGTAATTTCTGTTAACCAAAACTCCTATGTATCCCAAGAACCTGAACATATCAGAAACTTAAAGAAAAATATGGTTTTGCTCTCTATCTTTTCATATTAAATCAAAATTAACAGATTATTAGAAAACCTTTGGTTGTAAAAAGAATCACAACAGCACAAGGAAGGAACATCAGAAATGGTATGTGAATCTATGTCAAGCAGAAAGCATTGCTTTGCATTTCTAACTTCAGGTTACATTCTCTCAATTATACAAACTTCTAACTTAATCTTCCCAGTATTAGGTCAGGTGACCACCCCCCAGTTATAATTTATAGTTTTAATTAAAATTCCTATTTGCATGCAGCTTCATTAGTTTCTTTTTAGGGTCTGATTTCTTTCAGACCTAAAATTCTTGATAATTTGCATGACCTGATATATCTCTTTAAAGTTCTCAGTCCCTCAACAGGCTTAGAAAAACAGCATCTCCTTTTTCTAGTGGGTATTCTAAAATGCAAAAAGCTAATAGACATTTTTTCAAAATCATTGATATGGAACTATAAGACATTGCTTCTCTATGGTTTTCTAATTTACTGGGTTAGAACTGTGTTCCTCATTCTTTGGGAAGTCAGAAAGTCTGACCATAGAAACAGGAAATATAAATTTCAGAAGAATCCAGTATAAAGAGCCCTATAATTGTTTTCGAAGTCAAGATTTATGGATGAAAATTAACATAGGTGCTTCCTCAGCTACATGCAGAGCTGTTCCGACTGTGTTAATAAGTACTAGTTTCTAACATTTTACGACTTTTATATTTGTTTAGATTACAGTGTCAAGTCCATGCTAAAGATAATGAAATCAAGAACCTCAAGGAGCAACTTTCCATGAAGAAGTATGTGCCATAACCAAGTTTGTTTTGTTTGGGTATACCTTCTCTCAAACTGTGCATTTCCCTCAGCAAAAGGGCACTTTTGAGCATTTAAAGGAACAATATTACTAATTACACTGAGACTATAGGTATAAACTGGAAGTGTCCTAGGCAAATTGGGAGGTATAGTCACTTTAGTTATAGCCTTAGGAAACTGCTAAGCAAAGTTAAGGTCCCACAACAAATACTACAGGGACTACAGCTTAGCAGTTCTTATATGGGTAACCTACTTAAGACTATTAGATATTGATAATTTATGAAACTGATTACGTTCTATTCTGATTCATATTTTCTTCTTTATTAGAGAAGTTGTGGGTTTATAGAACAACCATGTATAAAATACAGTATTCCTATACTCCATCCCACCAACAACAACTTGCATTGGTATGGAACATTTGTTACAATTGATGAAAGCACATTGTTTTAATTGTACTTTTAATTAAAGTCCATGGTTTAACTTAGGGTTCACTATTTGTATAGTGTGGTTCCATGTTTTTTTTCTTTTTAGTTTTTATTCTGTTACCATATATACAATCCAAAACTTCCCCTTTTAATCATATTCAGATGCATATTTTGGGACTATTGCATTCACAACATTGGGCTACCATCACCACCATCTATTACCAAACTATTCCCATCATCCCAAATAGGAGTCTGATATATTGTATGCCTTAGCTTCTCAATCCCTGTCCCCAGTCCATCCCCTGGTAGCCTATATTCTAGATTCTAACTCTATGAGTGTGCTTATTCTAATTCTTTCAAATCACTGAGATCTTACATTACTTTTCCTTTTTTATGTATGGCTTATTTCACTCAATATGATGTCTTCAAGGTTCATCCATGTTATCCCTTGGATCAGAATTTCATTCTTTTTTTTACAACTGACTAATATTTCCATATTGTGTATGTATATACCTCATTTTATTTAGTCATTATTGGTTGATGGACACTTGAGTTGCTTCCATCTTCTGGCAATTGTGAATGATGCCACTATGAACATCAGTGTGCAAATATCTGTTCGAGATCTTGCTTTCAGTTCTTTTGGGTATATACCAAGTAGTGGAATTGCAGGTCATATGGTAATATTGTACTTAGCTTACTGAAGACCTCCAAACTATCTTCCTCCAAATGGTGCACCATTTTACATTGCCACCAACAATTAAGTCAGTATTCCTATTTCTCAGCATCCTCTCTCACACTTGTTATTTTCCATTTTTTTAAAGAGCAGCCATTCTCCTGGCTGTGAAATGGTATCTCATTATGGTTTTGATTTTCATTTTCCTGATGGCTCATGATGTTGTGATCTTTTCTTGTGCTTTCTGGCCATTTGTGTATCTTCTTTGGAGAGATGTCTGTTTAAGACTTTGGTCCATTTTTTAAATTGGGTTGTCTTTTTGTTGTTAAGTTGAAGGATTTCTTTATATATTCTTGATATTAAAACTTTTTCTGGATATGTGGTTTCCAAATATTTTCTCTCATTGTGTAGGTTGCTGTTTTACTTTCATAATAAAGTCCTTTGAGGGAAGGAAGTTTTGAACTTTGATGAGATCCCATTTATTTTTTCTTTTTTTTTTTCTGGTGCTTTGGGTGTAAAGTCTAAGATCATCGCCTAATACAAGGTCTTGAAGATGCTTCCCTACATTTTCCTATAGGAGTTTGATAGTGGTAGCTCTTATATTTAGTTTTTTGATCCATTTTGAGTTGATTTGTGAGTAAGGTGTGAGGTAGGGGGAGGTCCTTTTTTTTTTGCAAATGGACATCTAGGTTTCTTGGTACCATTTGTTGAAGAACTGTTCTTCCCCAATTGAGTAGTCTTTGCCACCTTGTCAAAATCAGTTGGCCATAAATATGAGAGTTAATTTCTGAGCTCTCAACTGATTCCTTTGGTCTATATGTCTGTTTTTGTACCAGTACTATGCTGTTTTAATTGCTGTGGCTTTGTAATTACTTTTAAGATAAAGAAGTATGAGTGCTCTGACTTCATTCTTCTTTTTCAAGATGGTTTTGGCCATTTAGGGCCCTTTCCTTCCATATAAATTTGATGATTGGCTTTTCCTTTTCTGCAAAGAAGGTTTTTGGAATTTTTATTGGGATTGCATTGAATCTCTAAGTCACTTTGGTTAGAGTTGACATCTTAACAATATTTGGTCTTCCAATCCATGAACAAGGAATGTTTTTCTATTTATTTTGGCCTCTTTTGACTTTTATTGTAGCAATTTCTTTTACTTTTCTATGTATGAGTCCTTTATATCCTAGGTTAGATTTATTCCTAGGTATTTCATTTTTTAATTGCTATTGTGTAAATGGAATTTAAAAAATTCTTCTTCAAATTATTCATTACTAGTAAATAGAAACACTTCTGAATTTTGCACGTTGACTTGTTACCCCACCACTTTGCTGAATTCATTTTTTAGTTCCAATGGCCTTGTTGTTCACAATTTTCTATATATAAGATCAGGTCATCTGCAAATAGGGTAAGTTTTACTTCTACCTTTCCATGAAATG
>PVIY010045129.1:0-19284 GCA_004026745.1 Myrmecophaga tridactyla | reverse complement strand
CAAGGCATCAAAATTGGAAAGGAAGAAGTAAAACTCTCACTGCAGATTATATGATACTATATGTCAAAAACTCCAAAAAATCCACAGCAAAACTACCAGAGTAAATAAATGAGTACAACAAAGTGGCAGGTTACAAGATCAACACTCAAAAATCTGTAGTATTTCTATACATTAGCAAGGAGCAATCTGAGGGGGAAATAAAAAAAATTCCATTTACAATTACAACCAAAAGAATAAAATATTTAGGAATAAATTTAACTAATAATACAAAATATCACTACAAAGAAAACTACAAGAACTTGCTAAAAGAAATCACAGAAGACCTAAATAAATGAAGGGCATACCATGCTCATGAAATGGAAGATTAAATATAGATAAGATGTCAATTCTACCTAAATTGATTTATAAATTCAATGCAATATCAATTAAAATCCCAAAAACTTACTTTTCAGAAATAGAAAAACCAATAACCAAATCTATCTGGAAAGGTAGGATGCCCCGAATAGTTAAAAATATCCTGAGAAAGAAAATTAAAGTCAGAGGTCTCATACTACCTGACTTTAAGGTGTATTACAAAGCTACAGTGGTCAAAACAGCATGATACTGGCATAAACAAAGATATACTGACCAGTGGAATCAAATAGAGTGTTCAGATACAGACCTTCTCATCTATGGACAATTGATCTTTGATAAGGCAGTCAACCAACTCACCTGGGACAGAACAGTCTCTTCAAAAAATGGTGCTTGCAGAACTGGATATTCACATGCAAAAGAATGAAAGCAGATCTATTTCTCATACCCTATACAAAAATTAACTCAAAATGGATCAAAGACATAAACATTAGATCTAAGACCATAAAACTTTTAGAAGAAAATGTAGGGAAATATCTTACAAAGCTTATAATAGGAGTGGTTTCCTAGATCTTACACCCAAAGCATGAGCATTAAATAAAGAAATAGATAAATGGGAATTCCTCAAAATTATACTACTTTGTGCATCAAATAACTTAGTCAAGAAACTAAAAAGACAGCTATACAATGGGAGTTAATATTTGGAAATAATATATCAGATAAAGGGTCTAGTATCCAGAATATATAAAGAGATTGTTCAGCTCAACAACAACAAAAACAAACAACCCAATTACGAAATGGGCAAAAGACATGAACAGATACTTCTCAGAAGAGAAAATACAAATGTGGTGTTATTGTGAGCCCTTGATTGTGCACCATGTATGTAATGTTTGTATGTTAAGAATGTATGTGCTTGTACATTGTTGTATCAATAAAAATGCAAGAAATGAAAAGTAAAAGACACATAATCCAGCTATATGCTGCTTACAAAAGACTCATCTTAGACACAAGGATACAAATTGATAGAAAGTGAAAGGATGGAAAATATATTCCACGCAAGTTGTAACCAAAAGAAAGCAGGAGTATCTATGCTAATATCAGACAAAATAGATTTTAAATGTAAAGACATCATAAGAGACAAAGAAGGACACTATATACTAATTAAAGGGTCAATTCACCAAGAAGACATAACAATCATAAATGTTTATCCTCCCAATCAAGGAGCTCCAAAGTACATGAGACAGACATTGGCAAAACTAAAGGGAACGATAGATGTTTCAACAACAATAGTAGAAGCCTTCAATACACCATTCTCCTCTATAGATAGAGCAACCAGATAGAAGATCAACAAGGAGGAAGAGAAGTTAAATAACTTGTAACAGACATAAAAAAGTCATTGCACCCAAAAGCACAAGAATGTACATTCTTTCTTCTCTAGTGCTCATGGAACATTCTCCAGGATAGATCATATGCTGGGGCACAAAACAGGTCTTTATAAATTTAAAGACACTTAAATTATTCAAAGCACTTTCTCTGATCAGAATGGGATGAAGCTGGGTCTCAAAAACCACCAAAGAATGAGAACATTCACAAATACATGGAGATTAAATAACACACTCTTAAACAATCAGTGGGTCAAAGAAGAAATTGCTAGAGAAATCAGCAGCTATCTGGAAATGAATGAAAATGAGAATACAACTTATCAGAACGTATGGGATGTGGCAAAGGCTGTGCTGAGAGGGAAATTTATTGCCCTAAATGTGTATATTAAAAAACAAGAAAGAGCAAAAATAGAGGACTTAACAGCACACCTGGAGGAACTTGAGAAAGTACAGCAAACTAGCCCCAAAGGAAAGAGAAGAAGAGAAATAACAAAAATTAAAGCAGAGATAAATGAATGGGAGAATGAAAGAATCAATAAAACCAAAAGTTGATTCTTTGAGAAAATCAATAAAATTGTTGGGCAACTAGCAAGACTGACAAAGAAAAAAAGAGAGAGGATGCAAATAAAATCAGAAATGAGAAGGGGTACGTTATCACAGACCCTGAAGAAATGAAAGAAATCATAAGAGGATACTATGAACAACTATATGCCAACAAACTAGTCAACTTAGATGAATTGGGCAAATTCCTGGAGACAAACAAACAAGCTACACTGACTTAGGAAGAAATAGAAGATCAACAAACTAATCACAAGTAAAGAGATTCAATCGGTCATCAAAAATCTTTCTACAAAGAAAAGTCCAGGGCCAGATGGTTTCACAAGGGAATTTTATCATACATTACTGAAAGAACTAACACCAATCATGCTCAAACTTTTCCAAAAAATTGAGGAAAAAGGAACTCTACCTAACTCATTTTATGAAGCAAATATTTTAATACCAAAACCGGGTACAGATGCTATAAGAAAGGAAAACTTCAGGCCAATCTCCCTAATGAACTTAGATGCAAAAATTCTCAATAAAATATTAGCAAATTGAATCCAACAACACATTAAAAGAATTATACACCATGACCAAGTGGGGTTCGTGTCATGAATACACAGAAGATTCAACACAAGAAAATTAATGTAATACAGCACATTAACAAATCAAAAGGGAAAAATCACATGATCATCTCAATTGATGCTGAAAAAGTATTCGACAAAATTCAGCAACATTTTTTGATAAAAACACACCAAAAGATAGGAATCAAAGGTAACTACCTCACTATGATAAAGGGAGTATATGAAAAACCAATAGCTAGCATCATACTCAATGGAGAGATACTGAAAGCTTTCCCCCTAAGATCAGGAACATGACAAGGATGCCCACTGTCACCACTATTATTCAACATTGTGCTAGAATTTCTAGCTACAGCAATCAGGGAGGACAAAGAAATAAAAGGCAACCAAATTGGAAAGGAAGAAGTAAAACTCTCATTATTTGCAGATGATATGATGCTATACTTGGAAGATCCTGAGAAATCTACCGCAAAGTTACTTGAGCTAATAAACATAAATTATTAAGGTGGTGGGGTATAAAATTAATGTGCAAAAATCAGTAACATTTCTATACACAAGCAAGGACCTAGCTGAGGAGTCAGTTAAGGAAAAAATTCCAGTCAGAATACCAACTAAAAGAATCTAGTACTTAGGAATGAACTTAACTAGGGAAGTCAAGGACTTGTACACAGAAAGCTACATAACATTGCTAAAGAAAATCAAAGAAGATCTAAATAGGTGGAAAGACACTTCCTGCTCATGGATAGGAAGGCTAATTAGAGTTAAGATGCCAATTCTCCCCAAATTGATTTATAGATTCAACACAGTACCAATCAAAATTCCAACAACCTACTTTGAAGATTTGGAAAAGCTAATTACCAAATTCATCTGGAAGGGAAAGAGACCCCCAAAAGCTAAAAGCATCCTAAAATAGAAGACCAAAGTGGGAGGATTAACACTCCCTGACTTTAAAACCTATTATAAAGCCACAGTGTTCAAAACAGCATGGTGCCGGCAAAAAGATAGAAGCGTTGACTAATGGAATTGAATCGAGAGTGCAGAACTAGACCACCAAATCTATGGTCAGCTGATTTTTGACAAGACCCCCAAATCCTCTTAACTGGGACAAAATAGTCTTTTCAATAATTGGGCATGGAAGAATTGGATATCAATAGCCAAGAGAATGAAAGAGGACCCCTATCTTACACCCTGCACAAAAATTAACTCAAAGTGGATCAAACACCTAAATAGAAGAACTAGCACCATAAATCTTCTAGAAGAAAATGTAGGGAAACATCTTCAAGACCTAGTGTGGGAGTTAGGTTCAGGTAACAACTTGACCAGGTGAAGGTACCTAGTTCTGATACTGTGGACATGAGCCAATGGCATGTAAAGCCCATCTGTTGCTGATTACATCTGCAGTCAGCTAAGAGGAGTGCCTGTTGCAATGAATGGTGTTTGACTTAATTGGCTGGTGCTTAAATGAGAGAACTCAATGTAGCATAGTCCAAGCAGTTCAGCATACCTCATCTCAGCACTCATAGCTCAGCCCAGGCCTTTGGGGATGCAGAAAGGAATCACCCCCGGGAAAGTTGTTGGAACCCAGAGGCCTGGAGAGAAGGCCAGCAGAGATCACCCTTGTGCCTTCCCATGTAAGAAAGAAACTCCATTGAAAGTTAACTGCCTTTCCCTCTGAAGAACTATACGTTTTTAATTAAGTAAATCCCCTTTTATTAGAAGCCAATCCATCTCTGGTGTGTTGCATTCTGGCAGCTTTGGCAGACTAAAACACCTAGTAATAGGAGGTAGCTTCCTAAACTTTACATCCAAAGCACAAGCAACGAAAGAAAAAACAGATGAATAGGAACTCGTCAAAATGAAATGCCTCTGCACTTCAAAAGACTGTCAAAAAGGTGAAGAGGCAGTCAACTCAATGGGAGAAAATATTTGGAAATCACACATTAGACAAAGGGTTGATATCCCATATACATAAAGAAATCATACAACAAAAGAACAAACAACTCAAAGATAAAATGGGCTAAAGATATGAATAGGCATTTTTCTGAAGAGAAGTACAGATGGCTTAAAAGCACATAAAGAGATGCTCATTTTCATTGGTTATAAGGGAAATGTAGATTAAGACTACAATGAGATACCACCTCACACCTGTAAGAATGGCTGCTATTAAACCAACAGGAAACAACAAATGTTGGAGAGGATGTGAAGAAATTGGGACACCTATGCACGGCTGGTGGGAATGTATAATGGCGCAGCCACTTTATGGAAGACTGTTTGGCAGTTCCTTAGGAAACTAAATATCGAGTTGCCCTATGACCCAGCAGAAGTACTATTTGGTATATATCAGAAGAGCTGAAAGCAATGACACAAACAGACATTTGCACACCAGTGTTCACAGAGGCATTATTCACAATCGCAAAAAAGATGGAAACAATTCAAATGCCCATCAATAGATTAGTGGATTAACAAAATGTGGTATATACATATCATGCAGCAGTAAGATGAAATGACGTCCTGAAGCACATGACAAGATGGATGAGCATTAAGGACATAACGCTGATTGAAATAAGCCAGACACAAAAGGATAGTTACTGTATGACTCCACTTTTATGACCATGGTAAAGGCATTATACATGATGCCTAATGAATGCAGGTTGCTTGAAAGATGCACTAAGAAGTAGATTGGTGAACGACAGTGTATACATATGATCAAATATTGTGCTTCTACAAAAAGGAAAGAAGTCATGGGGAATGCAATGATATGAATAAACCTGTGGGACATTTGATGAGGAAAAATAAGCCAGAAACGAAAGAACAATTATTGTATGGTCTCCTTTAGAAAATGCTTATAAGAAAACAGGGACCTTGGTTGTAAGCTTTTATAGCAGACACATTTACTCTGTAGTGGTAATTATTATTTCTGGATTTTGAGAGGCTGTTTTATATATGTATAACCTGGTATTTAAGAGATAAGAATGAGCCCAATCAAGTTGGGATTAAGGTAATTCAGCACACAGGGGTAAAGGAGACATTGTTTATATTTTAGAACCATACCTACTCTTTGAGCAAAGGAAGAAAGGTTTATTTTGTCCGGAACCTAAATTTTCCAAAGCACATAATCTAATTCAACCTGTCTGCACAGCTCAGTTGAACAACTGAAACACAGGGAGCCCAGAATAAGAATGAGGCCCTTTAATCCTGTGTAGCTTAATGTAATACGGTATACATCCTGGAATATATTAAGCAGATAAGCAAAAAGCATTGACAAAGTCCCTTGAGGGATGGGAGAAAAAATATGGAACTATTAAACTTTACCATCAGGAAATCCTGATACTGTGTCAATCATTAGGGACACCCAAATCAATAGGACAAGCCCTTGATCTTGAGGCTTACTCTTGTGAAGCTTATGTAGGTAACAGAGAAGCTTAGCCTATCTATAGGTATGCCTAAGAGTTATTTCTGGAGGATTTCTTTTGTTGCTCGGATGTGGCCTCACTCCCTCTAAGCCCAACTCTACAAGTGAAATCATTGCCTTCCCTCCTATGTGGGACATGACATACAGGGGTGAAGGTTTCCCTGGCGATGTGGGAGATGACTCCCAGGGATGAATCCAGCCCTAGCACTGTGGGATCAATAATTGCATCCTAACCAAAACGGGGAAAAGAAGTATAATTAATAAAGTATCAGTGGCAGACAGAACTCAAATAGAGTGGAGAGGCTACTCTGGAGGTTGCTCTTATGCGAGCTTCAGTTAGACATTGCTACCTATCATAACCTGCCAAACCCCAACCAGGACCATTCCAGTCAATCCTAAAGCACAGCTAGAACAATATATAAGATTCTACAAAGGTTCCATGCACTACTAGGTTTCTAGAAAGAATACCAGTACTAGCTGGTGTATTGTGCAGACCAAAGGTTCCTCCACAGACAGTATCACCATCACCTGGGAAGCTGCTAGAAATGCAAATCATGGGCCTTATCTGAAACCTAATGAAACTGAGATGGGTCCAAGAATCCCAGTTCAGCTAAGTGGTTCTAAAGCACACTAAAATTTGAAAAGCTCTGGTGGAGCCTACTATTCTAATAAAAATCAGGAGCCAAGGGAGGAAAACAGCTAACAGGGAGACTTCCCAAACTTATATTCTGATTTTCTGAAGCCTTCCACTCAAAATTAATAGGTATAATTCTCACTCTATTACCAAAAGACTGATTATTTTCCTTTCCAATAGTCTTAGCCAACTTAACCTTATTCCCCATAGGATACCCCCCAAAGCACTGAAACAAAACTCATTGCCCTGATTTGTTCTTCTACACCATTTCCACTGTCCCTGGCATTTATTCAGACCCAAATAACCAGGCACTATTCTAGATGTTGAGGAAAAGGCAGCGAATGCAGACTTTTGTAAGAAACCACACTCAAAGAGGTGAGCACCGTGTAAGAAAGACTCACACTCCCAAGTCAGTACATCCACTGAGAGACATCATAAGTAGCAATCCCACAGTGTCAGAAATGCAGCAAGTGGTTTAGAGAAAGTCCTCCTTGAATTCACAAGGAAAAAAAAAATAATTAAAACTAGCCTTTAATCAATGTTTAACACTGTGCTAGCAAATTGTATGGATCATCCCATTTAATCCCCACAGAAAACCCGAAGGCTACCACCGGCCCACTTTAAAAATCGAGAAGCTCCTGGTTAACTGAGGCATTATTTGCCCAGGCTCACTCAGCTGTACTTTGAGGATTCAAACCCAAGTCCTCTGACATCAGGCATGTGCTCCCTACCACCATCTTTTAAAATAATTTATTATGCAAGATTGCATACATACAGATACCCAGCATATAGATATAATACAGAATTTTTTAAGAAATCACCTGTGTACCTTCCACCCATGAGCGGCTGACACAAAGCATCATGGAATGAACATAATGATAAAGTATGTGATTAACAGAAGGGAAGGAGCCATCAATTCTGACAGGGAATGAGAAAAGTGAAGCTCAGAGGAATTTTCTACTCCAAGGATGGACTAGAAATGATCTCAGAAGCTTTTGCTGCAGCGTAAATAGCTGTTTCTTTTACTTCTTTCATTAGCTATTTGGATAACTTAACATCTACATTCACAACGCTATGGATCCTTCCTCTGCCAGCCAATAATGCCAAGAATAAATGTGGGGAAATGCTGGCTGACCCTAGGTTCAGGGCCTTTGAGGAGAAAGTCATTCTCTCAAAGGTAACTGACTCAGCAGGTTCAGGAATGAGCCCACCAGGGTTTAAATCCCAACTCTATCCTTGGGCAAGTTCATTAACTCCTTTGAGCCCTGATTTCTCACCAGATCACATCAGAATCAGCATAATAACAGGGAAAAAGAACAGTTTCAAGCTAATAAAGTTCCAAAAGGCTGAAAAACAATGTATATGAACTACTTAGAAGAGCTTGAGAATAATGAGCACTATCACTAAAACCAAATAAAAATCTTCCTGAGGGCTTTGCATCTCCAAACTTCCATGTACTTAATGCTTTGATAATCTGTCACCCAGCTTGACCCTTGAAGCAGGCAATGCCATCTTATTTCCTTTCAGTCTCCAGCACCCAATACCAAGCTTTGCACACCGTACATGCTCACAGGGTCTTGGGGAATATGTACACGTCTTTGAAGGTATTTTGTTAATCAAGAAGACGAGTTTCTCAGGTTAATGATAGGAATAAGACAGCCTGTCTGTTTTTCAAACAGGCTGTTAGAGAAAGCCACCAAGGGATGAATCTGACAACAGAAGTTCATAAATTCCAATGAGACAAGCAGCAGGAGACACCCTTTTCAGTTCCTTTGTTCATTTTTTCCTTCCCCTGCAGAACGAGGCCAGGTAACAACCTATATTTTTTCCTCCCAGACCTAATAAGGCTGAATTTTAAGCTGTCAGCCTTACAATTTCCAATTTTCTCCTATATCCTTCTATAATTTAGCCGTGAACCCTGATTTTAATTACAGACCAGTGCATTAGCTGTCGTAGCAAGTTGATCAAAGTTGCATGTGCTAAGTGTGTATCAGTTGTTGGGGACACAAGCAGCCAAAGGCAAGGCTGTTAGCTCCAGTTCCCATGTGACCGGAACCCCAAATGCCCATTTTCAGAGACAGGAAAGCCAAAACCAGCCAAACAACAACTTGATAGTGGAAAGGAACAAAGGAAAAGGGAAGTGGCTTTCCCATTTCTTTCAAATTCCAAGTGCCACTGTAGGTAAGCATAACTTTCAGAATGAACCAAATGTGCTTTACATGTTAAAGTCTTACCACATTTTCTGGAAGCTTGTGTCCAGGGAGATATTTCACATTTTCATGGTCATTATTTATGATGTCTGTTAGTTTTCTGCCATTAACTGTTTCTTCAAAGACCCACATCTTGACTGTGGAAGCAAACTTATGAAGTTTCTTGACATTATTACCAATTATTTTTGCAACAGCTGACCCCCTGCAAAAGAAACCATGGAAAAGGAAAAAATTAAATTCACTCAGAAGAGAAAGAGCATTAGATTAAAATTTAGCAGAGCCACGTTCTCATTCTGATTCAAGCACTGGGGCCTACTCGAGATGCAATGCTATACTTTATCAGCCTCCAACCATTTGAAACTTAGTTGTTTTCCCCTGGGATACTACCCCTGCGATCAGGGAAACCCCAGAATTTGGTATAAGGTTAAAGACCCCCTGAAACTAGTAAAAATCTACCTATCACAGGCAGAATAGAAACCCATCCAAAAGTCAGTGTTCTAGTTTGCTAGCTGCCAGAATGCCACGCACCAGAGACAGATTGATTGGCTTTTAATAAAAGGGGATTTATTTCATTAGTTCTGCAGAGGAAAGGCAGCTAACTTTCATCTGAGGTTCTTTCTTACGTGGGAAGGCTCAGGGTAATCTCTGCTGACCTTCTCTCCAGGCCTCTGGGTTCCAACAACTTTCCATGGGGTGATTTCTTTCTGCATCTCCAAAGGTCTGGGCTGAGCTGCGAGTGCTGAGATGAAGTATGCCAAGCTGCTTGGGCTGTGCTACATTGCACTCTCTCATTTAAGCACCAGCCAATTAAGTCAAACATCATTCATTGCAGCAGGCACACCTCCTAGACAACTGCAGATGTAATGAGCAACAGATGAAGTTCATGTATCATTGGCTCATGTCCACAGCAACAGAACTAGGTGCCTTCACCTGGCCAAGCTGACAACTGAATCTAACTACCACAGTCAGCCTCGAATGGCATTAGAGGGTTTTCCATGCCTCCAAGGAGACAAAGCTATACTTCAAATCCATCAAGGAGATTAAAATGTAGCAGCCGTAAAATAAACTGTATTTTGATCAACTACAACAGACCCAAGGTGGAGTCCTAACAGAAAGACAAGAAACCGAGCAGATTCCAGAAAAGGAGCGAAGAACAGGGGTGAAGGGTCTCACTGCCTGGGTGGTCTATCCCATTCATCTGGTGGGCCGCCCAATTCTCTCTTCTCTGCACCGCTGTTCACCAGACATATTCTGGTAATTAATGAGTCTCTCACAGCCTATTCTACTGGGGAAGGGAATGAACTGTGACTAGTTCTGGTGCGTCCAACGGACAGAAATTTGGCTCCGTGTCTCCCTGCCGCACAGCAGGGTTCGCGGTCTGCACACGCAGCCTGTGTGGCTTCCCCACCCCACCCCCTCCGCGGCTGCTGAGTGGACCATGCACTGGGGACCCAGCCCCGTGGACTGGGCCAGGGGAGGACATGATCCTGCTGAGCCCATCAGCTTCTCCCTCTGGACTCTGACCTGAGAAATGCCTGTTTCTTAGACAATGTTCCTGTTGTGAGAACCAAATGAAACAACAACAACAAACCGTGGTTAATGAGCTCCTTGCTAATTCAAATGTTAAAGCGTTCATTCATTATGTTTCCTAAAAATTATTCTCAAGACAATTTGGTGGGATGGGGTAGAGAGTGAGTAACCAGTTTTTTTTGGGAAAAACCCCAAGCCAATGCAGAGAGGAACATGTTGGAGGCATTCATCCTGACTCCCCCACCAATCTCAGTTATTCTAACCCAACTCTAATTCATTCCAACATATAAACATTTTGTGTTTTAACAGCCAGGAAGACTCAATAATTCTAACATAGATTTTAATTATTTTCCCTTTCCTGAGACAGAATGGATAAACTGAATCAGTGATCCTCAACTTTGGCTGCACATTAGAATTACTTGAGATTTTTTACATCCTGAGGCCCAGGCCACAGCTCAGAGCAATTAAAGCTGTAACTCTTGAGGTGGAAACAGGCATCAGTTTTTAAAGCACCCCCAGTTGCCTCTGACGTGCAGCCAGGATTGAAAATCACTGCTCTGTCCAGTGATACAGAACAGTGATGTCCTCTTCCCTCACCAAAGGCTACCTATGAAAAATCAATGCCACGTGGCTTTACCTGTGAAAGTCTTATTCTATTCCCGCAGGCCAGCTCATTAGCTAAATACCCATCAATCCAATTCTCCTGATGCTTTGTAGAAAAGAGGTCAGAAAAGAGGAATCGCCACACGATCATTACCACCTTTATTCTAATCTTGCAACAGCTGCTTACCTAATCACAGCCCCTCAGTGATCCCTGGCACTAAGTTAATTTACACAAGGTCAAAGAGAGCTGATTCTGGGGAATGGACCAGAAAACTGGAACTGGAAAATGGGATATGGGTTAGACACTAAGACGCCAACTCTAGTAAATCAAGCGGAAAAACAAATCAGAGTCAAGAGGTTCCTCCCTACTTCTTGCTTCTCTCTATACTTTCTTTTTATACTCCTTATGCAGCCAACTTTTGAGGAAGCCAAGCATTTGCAACAAGAAGCATACCTATTTCTTTTTTTGGCTTTAATTTTCAAATTAAAAAAATATATCACAGCAAACAAACACAAACATTCTTAACATATGATGATTCCATTCTACATATATAATCAGTAATTCACAATATCATCACATAGTTGCATATTCATCATCATGATCATTTATTAGAACATTTGCATCAATTCAGAAAAAGAAAAAGACAACAGAAAAAAATCATACATACCATACCCCTTACTCCTCCCTTTCATTGATCACTAGCATTTCAATCTAAATTTATTTTAACATTTGTTCCCCCTATTATTTATTTTTATTCCATATGTTTTACTCATCTGTTGATAAGGTAGATAAAAGGAGCATCAGAAACAAAGTTTTCACAATCACACAGTCACATTGTGAAAGCTATATCGTTATACAATCATCTTCAAGAAACATGGCTACTGGAACACAGCTCTACATTTCAGGCAGTTCCCTCCAGCCTCTCCATTACTTCTTGACTAACAAGGTGATATCTATTTAATGCATAAGAATAACCTCCAGGATAACCTCTGGACTCTGTTTGGAATCTCTCAGCCACTGACATTTTATTTTGTCTCATTTTGCTCTTCCCCCTTTTGTTCGAGAAGGTTTTCTCAATCCCTTGATGCTGAGTCTCAGCTCATTCTAGGATTTCTGTCCCACGTTGCCAGGAAGATCCACACCCTTGGAAGTCATGTCCCATGTAGACTGGGGGAGGGCGGTGAGTTTGCTTGTTGTGTTGGCTGGAGAGAGAGGCCACATCTGAGCAACAAAAGAGTCACTTGGGGGTGACTCTAAGGCCTAATTTTAAGTCAGCTTGACCTATCCTTTGTAGGGTTAAGTTTCATAAAAACAAACTCCAAGATTGGGGACTCAGCCTATTGCTTTGGGCAAACCTATTTCTTATCTGCTGAAATGACAGAGGTTACCAGGAGTGGGTGTGGGGAACAGGCGTGAATCCTTAATTGGTACATGGCTTCTGTTTGGGGTGATGGAAAAGTTTCGGTAATGGATGGTGTTGATGGTAGCACAACATTTTGAATAAAATTAAAATCAATGAACTGTATAGCTGAAAGTGGTTAAGATGAGAAATTTTATCTTATATATGTTACCACAATAAAAAAAATAGAATTGTATAACTCAAAGAGTGAACCCTAATGTAAACTATGGACTTTAGTTAATAATACAATTATAATAATATTGGTTCATCAGTTCTAACAAATGTGCCACACTAATGCAAAATGTTACTAATAGGGAAAGTGTGTATGTCAATCAGGGGGATAATATGGGAGGTACTTTCTGTATGATTTTCTGCTCTAAAAAATAATTAAAAAAGAAAAAACTCTGAATGAAAACTGGACCTATTAAGAGTGACGCTCACCAGGGAATGTCTGTGCATCCTATGGGGGTCAATGAGCCTAAAAATGACAAGACAGAAATGAGTAAAAGAAACTCCAGTTTCTTTTATCTACTTATGTGAACCAACAGGACCTTATTCTGCCTCCTCTCTGGTTCATTATAACTTCACCAAATCAAGCATTACCTCACTTATCACAGTCATAAAATATTTACTGAGCACCTATCGGCCATCAAGCATTTGGTTAGATGCTGGGGACACCTCTGCACTCAAAAGTTTACTAGTTAAAAGGCCGAGGTGGAGAGAAAGGTAAGCTGTGTGTATGGAAGGCCATGCTTAAACACAAAGTACCCAAGTGCAATCCCGGTGAGGTCTCCCATGCTCAACCCTCTGTTGAGAGATTCATGATGATGGAAAGATCCCAGAGGGGTAAAGGGAGAAGACATGGGAGGGGCACCCTATCCCTGCCAAGAAGCACAAAGGGCTTCATACATCGGAGCTGATTAGAGCAGGTGAAATGTGTGTGGGAAAATCAGAAAAACAGGGAAGAGAAATGAAGCAAGGGCAACATCAGAAGGACAATAACGTTAGAGTTACTCAATTTCAGAACTCCAGGGGATCTTAGAATTTCCTAATTTCATGTCAGATGGTAGGCATCCTTGTTAATAACTGCAGCTTCTGGACAAGGTCCCAATTTGGATTGCAAAAATGACCCCGAGTCTCTATCCCTCTGCAGCCAGCCCCCTTTGCAATGTGACATTGCAGCTTCTCCCATCAGGACGCATAGTCCAGTTGCCCAATACCTGGATCTGGGCTAGCCTCGGGACTTGCTTTGGCCAACAGAATGCAGCAAAAGGGACACTAAGCCAGTTCCAAACCTAGGTCTCACGAGGCCTTGTGTGCGTCTGCTGTTTCTTTTGGAACCCTGCTTAGATACCATGTGAACAAGTCTGAGCTAGCCTCCTGGAGGAGAGGCCGTGTAGAGGACAGAGCCCAGTTGCCCCAGTTGAGCCCATTCCAGACCAGCTAGGCACCCCCCAAATTAAGAGAGCCCAGCCAGGATCAACAAAGCTTCATACCTAATATTCAGCGACTGCTGATATATAACTGAGCCCAGCCCAGCCAAGACCATCCAGCTGATCTAGAGCCATAGACTATAAGCAATAATAAATGCCTGTTATTTTAAGCAGCTGAACTGGAGTGAAAGGAAAAGGAGGAGTTTGCAGCAATAGCTAATGGATACACCAACACAGCCACTTTGAGGCAATTAGAGGAACTTCAGATAATTCTAGGTCAAGTTACCATTCTGCCACTAAAGAATGGGGCTGGGGGGAGGTGGTTCAAGGTTGGCAGAATCACCATAGAATTCAATTTAAGGACAAGGAGAGGGGAAAACAAAAAAGATCCTAGCACCTACAACGCCTAGTCTTGTTCTTTCTAAATGATCCACAATAACCTTTCTTCAAAGATCACCATATTTTGTTTTATTTTTTTTTTGTTAACTTTTTTTGTTTCAATTTCTCTGTTGAACCAAATATTTTCCTTGTGGTCGACTTTTATCTGTGTTCTTTATAAAAACTCAAAAAGTATTATCCACCCCCAAAACGTTCTTTGTGGTGCTGAAATGGAACTGGATGTGTTCATTACTCAGGTGTCACTGCTTCTGACCAATGAAGAAACACCTTTTCTGGGAGACGTTTTTCTTTTCCAATGGATGAAATAAAGCAAAGGGATAAGTGTAAGACCTCAGTTCACTTGTAAGTGACATAACACGTTCTAAAGAAAAGGGACCGAGTGACCCGTTCAAAAACATGCACGGGTATATTAAAACCGAACTTAAAGCAAAATCAATTAAATAAGGGTATTGAGTAGAGCGCACTAAGGTGGTTTGTGTGTGAACTGGCACTGCAGGGCTTGGGGTCTAACCATCACACTGGACGCCTCTGAGGTTCAGCCAGCTGTCCCGGCATTGCACAGCCACGTCCAGCATGGGTCCTTATGCTGCTGGCACAAGGACGTGAGCTGCCATTTCTACACCTGGCCGCTGCTCATCCATCTACAAATGACGGATGTGACAGATGATATTTAAGGTCCCTTCCAGGCGACAATCAAATCCAGTATTTCCCAGTGAGGAATGCACGCCAAAGGTTCTCCCAGTGACTGAAAACTACCCAAATGACAAAGAATCACCAGTTCTGGTCCATGCTGCTTCACGAGGTGCAGAATCTCTCTCAGCCAGAAAAGGCCCTAAGTCCATCTCTCTCTTTAATGAGGCCCCTGGAGGAGAAGGAACCAGCTTCTCCACATTCCATGTCCCCATCTCTCCCAGAGTGTTTCCTTGGCTATGGTGCGAACAATTTTGGTTTAAATAAAGTCTACTATTTTGCTCCTAACAGCAATATGTGAAAGAAGATAAAACAATTAATAATCCCACCACCTAGGAAGAACCACTGTTAACATTTTGTATAATTCTTTGCAGTTAAAGAGCTTTTAAAGTACAATCAAATGCCAAACTATTAGACACAAATGTAAAAAAAATGAAGTATCTTAAAAATAGATTCAACTTGGTGAATGTTTATTTGATCTCTGGATAGGGAAGCTTTCTAAGCTTAAAATCAAAGGAAGAAACCACAGAGGAGAAAAGATCAATGTGACCAACTTCATTTAAAAGAGAAGAGGAAAAAAAAAAAACCCTCTGTCTATCAACATTCCAGCTGTAGAGGAAAATGCTTATGATAGAATGTAACATTTAAGAAAAGCAAGCTGCAAAATTGCACAAGCTGTTATGACCACAAACAACTTCAAAAATACATACATAGAAAAAGTATCGCAAGAAAACACATAAAATATGGTGCGGTCTCTGCTCTGCTGTCCTCCAGTGGGTGGTCCACGGACCAGGGGCTACTCAAGTGGGGGAGCTTGTTGGAAAAGCAGGACCTCAGGCCTCATTCAAGCGCCTCTGAATCACAGTCTACAGTGTAGCGAGGTCCAGCTGATTTCCGGGCACATTGAAGTTGGAGAAGTACTGTTGTAGTGGATGCTCAAAAACATTTGCTGAACAAACACATCACTGTCTTGTTGGTAGGATTATAAGTGAAGGTTATTTTACTTCATACTTTTCTGTATTTTCTAAATTTTCCACAATTAGACACGTACAATTCCCTTAAGTTTTCTTTTTCTGATTACAAATCATTCCCATCTTTTAAAATAGTTTAAGAAATCCCCAACCAAATTTCAGCAGGTCCCAGGGCCCATTAGAATTGGAAAATGGAAACTAGTAGATATAACTTGAACCCACAGATTATCCCTAAACCTCAACCTAGCCAATAGTTATTTCCACATCTTCCCAGAGAAGCACTCGATTTGGGGGAGCTACGTACTCTGTCAGCCTGTTCTACAATGCTCTATCCAGGACCTGGTCAGCCAGGCATCAACAGTCAGTCCCACCACCCCAGGAAGAATGTCCATCTGAATGACTGTGATGAATTCATACCAGAATCAAAGGCCCAGGTAGCAGGAGACCAACCCACAGGGTCCCAGAATGCCTAGGCTGCAGTTTCATAGATCACCTTTACGAATCAACACTTCAGGTAATGGTGGCAGACAATTGACCTGTTTTCCCAGTGCTTCAAACCAGTCTATTCTATATCCTACCTACCACAAGCTTTTTGTATAAACATCCTACAGGCTTATCTAGTAGCAATGGAAAAGAACCATGCAAGGCATGGTACCAGCTCACTGCTGACACAATAACTGAAAGAATATACACCCCTGCCCGATGAAAATTGCTGAAAACTACTTTCAAAAACCCACCAGTATCAGTGATGTAAAATGTCAGCTTTCAAATCTGAGCTCTTTCCTAGACATGCTGAGTAATTTAGAGCAAACAAACATCTTCTCGGTTCATATTTCTTTCCACTCTAAAGCTGGGATGCTACTCTCCACTCTCCCAATATTTGCTTATTACCAAGTGAAAAGTGAAATAAGAAATCATGACTAAATCATTTTTCATGTCTTTTTAAGAGTTTTGGCTTATATAAATTTTCAGATGGATGAATATAAAGTTATTCACTGTAGAACTGTTCATGTCTATCAACAGGGACCTGATTAAACAGAGGTATCCACACCCCGGAATACTATATAACTGTGAAAAAGAATGCGGTTATCTATGTACAGATAGAGAAAGATCTTGAAGATACACCATTCAATGAAGAAAGCAAGGTGAAAAGTAGCACGTAGTATGTCATTGTCCAATGTGGCAGCCACTAGCCACACATGATATTTAAATTAAAATTTTAATTAATTAAAATTTAACAAAATGCTAGAGGACCTCTTTTGTTGCTCAGATGTGGCCTCAGTCTCTCTAAGCCCAACTCTACAAGTGAAATCATTGCCCTCCCCCTCTACGTGGGTCATGACATCCAGGGGTGCAAGTCTCCCTGGCGACGTGGAAAAGGACCCCCAGGGATGAATTCAGACCTGGCACTATGGGATCAACAATTCCATCCTGACCAAAAGAGGAAAAGAAGTGTAATTAATAAAGTAAATGTGGCAGAGAGAATTCAAATATTGTCGAGAGGCTCTTCTGGAGGTTGCTCTTATGCAAACTTCAGGTAGAACTTGCTACCTTTCATAACCTGCCAACCCCCAACCAGGACCATTCCAGCAAACCCTAAAGAACACCTAGGGCAATATATAAGATTCCACGCACTAGAGTAACTTTCCAGAAACCTACAACCTCCAGATGGATCCCTGGTCCTGATAAGTCCTGAAACCTAGCCCAGCCTCTCCAGAACATCAGAGAATTCCATCTCCCTACCCCATGTTAGTGACAAACTCTTCCAACATCAAAAATTTAGAATTGCCATACCCCAAACACCCTGAAAGAGAGGGATGGAAAGATCAAAGGTGGTGGTGGAGTTATACAGAGAAGATAGGATTTAACAAATGAATATGAATGCTGAATACATTACATTGGTATCTCTTTTAGTCTCAGTATTTTAGAGCAGCTGGAAGTAAGAACCTAAAATTGTGATATTGTAACCCATGTCAAACTCGGAAATATGTTCTACTACTAATTGTGGTGCTGTGCTTGGAAATTCATAGCTTTTTTGTATCTATGTTATTTTTCACAAAAAAAGGAAAAAAAGTCAATCATGATGATAACAAAAATATTTAAGTCCTCTAGCCTCCTATATTTTGGAGCAGCTAGAAGGAAAAATATGAGAGGATTGTCTGGGATCTGTCCTGTAACTACTTGTCAAAGAGTGATTTGAAAATTATTGATTGCCCTTTTATTTCTTTGCTTTGTATATATGTTATACTACACAATAGTATAAAAAGTTTTTAAAAAGTTAAAAAAATTAAACAAAATGAAAATTTAGTCACAATCACATTTCAAGTACTGAATAGCTAAATAATGGCCAGTTGCGGCTGTATTAGCACAGACAGGGAATATTTCCATCACTGCAGAAAGTTCTACTGGACAGCACCGGTATAGAATGTATTACCTTTCATGTAAAGAAAAACACACCACTAAAGAAGAAACAAGACTTATCTATTAAGAGTTATCTATTCATTTAGGAATTCTAGAACATTACACAAGAAGCCAGTAATAGTGATCACTTGTATATGGTGGCGGAACAGAATAAATAATGGTAAAGACAGAAAGGAGAATTTTCATACATATAATTTTTGAACCATGTGAATGTTTACCTATTAAAAAAATGACACTGAAAAAGAAAGTGGATGGGTAGATGGATGGAAGGAAGGATATGTGAGTGAATGAGTGTGCTGGTTTGAAAGGAAGTAGGCCCCTAAGAAAAGCCATGTTTTAATATAAATCCCATTTCATAAAGGTAGAATAATCTCTATTCAATACTGTATGTTTGAAACTGTGATTGGATCATCTCCCTGGTTGATGTGATTTAGTCAAGAATGGTTGTTAAACTGGATTAAGGGATGACATGTCTCCACCCATTTGGGTGGGTCTTGATTAGTTTCTGAAGTCTTATAAAAGAGGAAATATTTTGGAGAATGAGAGATTCAGAGAGAGCAGCACCATGGAGCAGAGTCCACCAGCCAGTGACCTTTGGAGATGAAGAAGGAAAACGCCTCCGGGGGAGCTTCATGAAACCGGAAGCCAGGAGAGAAAGCTAGCAGATGAACACATGGCTGTGTTCGCCAAGTGCCCTTCCAGCCAAGAGAGAAGCCCTGACTGTGTT
>PVIY010045128.1:0-19289 GCA_004026745.1 Myrmecophaga tridactyla | reverse complement strand
AAAGACCATTTTTCCAGATAAAAATTTCTTGTTTGGCAGTTTTTCTCTTTCAGTACCTTAAATATATACTACTGCTTTCTCTACTCTGCGATTTTTGTTGGTATATCAGCACTTAACCTTATTGTAGTTACTTGTTGTGTGATGAATTGCTTTTCTCTTTCTGCTTTTAACAGCGCTAATGATTTACATGCATTATCTTTTCATATTCCCAAGAAATCTTGGAGGGTTATATTATTTTACCCCCATTTTTATGTATGAGGATAATGTGGAATAAAGAACATGAATACCTTGTCCAAGGTCTCAGTTAGAGAATGAGAGAAGGGGATCTGGAACCGAGGTCTATTTAAACCTAACTCCCACACTAACCCCTGCACTATTACATAGTCTTCAAAATTTTTTTTTGATTCTGCATGCTTAATTATTCCTCAATTTTCATCTATATAATAAATATATATTGATCAATTGCTGTTTTTCTTACACTGAACTTTGTGCTGGTAATTTAGGGAGAACAAGTTGAAGTTTCAATCTTAAGGAAGTTGTTGTCAATTGAGGAAGTAAGTGTGCTGTATTCAAATGCTAACTGCTATGATCATTGGAAGCACAATGTATGCATCAATATGTTGAGACCCAGGTTGGAGTATTAGATAATTTATTATTAAGAAATGAAATTTCAACTGAACTCTAAAACACAAGTAGAAGTCAGACAGGTAAAGGAACAGGAAGTATTTCTTACCCCAAAAGATGGTGTAGCATGGTTATTAAGAGCATGGATTCTGGAGTCAGGTTTCCTGGCTTCAGATCATAGTTCTTATACTACTAGGTGACTTTCAAAAGATTTCTTCATTTCTCTGTTCCATGGTTTCCTCATCTGTGAACTGGGGAATATATGCATATCCCCTTTATATTACTGTTGTGTTGATTAAGTTACTATGCAAAGTGCTTAGAAAAAGTATCTGACATCCATTAAGTGCCACATAAATATTTGTTATTATTATTGTTATTATCTAGAGAAAATTGTGTATATAAAGCCCATAGAAGAGAGAATGAGTGGACAATATTTTTAATAGAAAGAGTGAAAATCTACTTGGACTGTCTAGTAAAATAATTAATGAAAACTATGAAATTTATATTTCAGGGAGAGAAAAATGTAACCAACAATTCCCTCTATGTATCTTTATTTTCAGTATCTATTTATAAAGTATTTCTTCTATCTGAACTATTTTGAGGTCTCTTCTGAAAAAAAAAAACAAAACCATGAGCAAAGGCCTATGAACCACAGGAAATATTCTTTATGCATTCACTGTGGGGTCTTTTCTAGAAGAAACTCCAAATCCTAGAAAGCATGTACAACTGTTGCTTTTGGTCATGCATGTCTTTTCTCTTGGAGGGTACATCGTTTTTGTCAGAAATCAAAGTATTCATGATCCATATAAGGTAACTGTACCTTACTTTTAAAATTCTTTTTTTTTTATATTAGCTGTTACTCTTTAAGTTAAGGTCCCAATTTTTCCTAACCTAGACTACTGAAAGCCCCAATGTCTCTAATCCAGATATCCTAAATTATTTCCCAAATATCATTTATGAAATTAGTTTTGATCTGTTCCAAAAACTATTTCATGATATTGCATATGAGTCAAGAGTGGAAAATTATAGTGGTGATGGTTGTGAATTTGAAAGGCATTGGGGTGGAAAGACATTGCTCTAGACTCAAAGACAAAAGACCTAATTCAACCATGTGCTAAATCAAGAAATAAAACTTAAAATTCATAGTCAGTTGAAATTGGCTTCAACTTATGTCACAGAATTTATATGAGGTTAAAATTAATAATTATAAAATACTTTTAAAAATTTAAACAATGTAAGACACTTTTTGTGACAGTAGGTTCAAAGTCAAAAGCTCATTTGTTTATTTTGCCACGTGCCTTTCAGCAGGTCTTTGCCATGGGTGACAGGGGAACAAGCAATCACTCAGAAGGAACTGACTTCATTCTTGTAGGCTTCAGAGTTCATCCAGAGCTCCACACCTTCCTCTTTCTACTATTTCTGTTTGTATATGCCATGATCCTTCTAGGAAACATTGGGATGATTGCCATTATTTTGACTGACCGCCAACTGAACACACCAATGTATTTCTTCCTAGAAAACCTGCCCTTCATTGACTTCTTCTATTCATCTGTTATTGCACCCAAGGCTATGATAAACTTCTGGTCTGAAAGCAAGTCCATTGCCTTTGCAGGCTGTGTGACCCAGGTGTTTCTCTTTGCCCTCTTCATTGTGACCCAGGGATTTGTCCTGGCAGCCATGGCTTATGACCGCTTCATTGCCATCTGCAATCCCCTCCTCTACTCGGTTCAGATGTCATCACATCTCTGCATTCAGTTGGTGGCAGGATCCTATTTCTGTGGCTGCATAAGCTCAGTTCTCCAGACCAGCATGATGTTCACTTTATCCTTTTGTGCATCTCGGGCCATTGATCATTTTTACTGTGATACTCACTCACTTCAGAGGCTGTCTTGTTCAGATCTCTTTATCTATAATGTGGTGTCTTTTTCCTTATCCAGCATCATTATTTTGCCTACCATCATAGTCATTATTGTTTCTTACATGTATATTTTGTCCACAGTTCTAACGATAAACTCCACTGAGGGACGTAAGAAAGCCTTCTCCACTTGCAGCTCTCACCTGGGAGTTGTGAGTGTGCTGTATGGTGCCATCTTTTTTATGTATCTCACACCTGACAGATTTCCTGAGCTGAGTAAAGTGGCTTCTTTATGTTACACCCTAGTTACTCCCATATTGAATCTGTTGATTTACTGTCTGAGAAACAAAGATGTCCAAGTGGTTCTAAAAAAATTTCTAGAGAAGAAAGATATTATTCTTTGATTGTAATTTCTCTTCTACCAATCTGACTGTGGTTTTTTGTTTAGGATCCTTGAGGCCTATAATAAAAAGCTATTCTCCTGGATATCATTAAATTATCATCATTGCATTTTGATATATGACATTTATTTTAAAAATTCCTTTGTGGCATTGTTAATATTGAAAGTCCTGCAGAGTGGAGATGCTTTGACTACTGGAGAATAATTTTTAGTTGTGAGTTCCCCACTAATTTCACATAAAATTTTCCATTTATTCAGGTCTTTGATTTCTTTTACCAATGTTGTGTAGTTTTATATGTACAAGTCCTTTACATCCTTGATTAGGTTTATTCCTAGATATTTGATTCTTTTAAGTGCTATTATAAATGGAAATTTTTTCTTGAGTTCCTCCTTGAAAACTCATTGCTAGCATATAGAAACACTATTAACTTTTGCGTGTTGATCTTGTATCCTGCCACTTTGTTGAACATGCTTATTAGCTCAAGTAGTTTTGCTATCTTTTTCCTGGATTTTTTTTTTTCATGGGCAGGCACCAGGAATTAAACATGGGTCTCCAGCAAGGTATGCAAGAATCCTGTCACTGAGCCACCATTACACCACCCTTTCTGGATTTTTAAACTATAGGATCATGTCATTTGCAAACAGTGAGAGTTGTACTTCTTCCTATCCAATTCGGATGCCTTTTACTTCTCTGTGTTGCCTAATTACTCTAGCTAGGGCTTCTAGCACAATGTTGAATAGCAGTGGTGACAGTGGGCATCCTTGTCTTGTTCCAAATCTTAGAGGGAAATCTTTCAAACTCTCACCATTGAGTATTATGTTTGCTGTAGATTTTCTGTATATGCCCTTTATCATGTTGAGGAAGTTCCCTTTGATTACTATCATTTACTGTGCTTTTATCATAAAAGGATGCTGAATTTTGTCAAATGCCTTTTCTTTGTCAATCAAGATGGTCATGTAGTTTTACCTTTTAATTTGTTAATGTGCTTAAGGGAAAGATAAATTTGTAGTCTGTTCTGTTCAACTGATGTTGCCATTGTGTGACCTTAGTAATAAATTGTTGAAATGTGCAGCCCAGCTGGGAGGACTGGCTATCCTCCCAGAAGGAGACATACTTTGATAAAGTTATCTAGGTCCCAGGAAGCTCCTCTTAGTCCCTAGCCAGTTCCCAGGGAAACAATCTGGGCCGGTACATGTAAGCTAATTGGAATTCATCCACTATTGTGTAAAGATACCATATAAGCTGCATGTAAGCAGTTAAATTTACAAGAAATAAGAGAATCTCATGAGAGAGAACCTCATCAGAAAGAAAGAGAGAATCTTACCCAGAGGAAGATGTTTTGCTCAGGACTTGTCCAGTTGGACCCTGAAAAGGCTGTCTCTGGGATTCCCCAGCACTCCTCTTTGGGTGCTGTCCCATGGGGTGATGTATGTCTCATTTCCAGTAATCTTTTTTTTTTTTTTTTGCATGGGCAAGCACTGGGCTAACAATCTTTTAGTTGCTTTCATAATAAATTCTGTTTTTATATTACTGAAGTCTGTGTTGTCCTCAAATCCAAGCCTATAAATTGAGTGGTCACAAATATCACATTGCCTTTCATGCAACAATATGTTGTATTACATTACTTGATTTTCTAGTCTTGAACCACCCTCATATACTTAGAATAAGGCCAGCTTTTTTACATTTATATAATATAATATTATTTATATTTATAACTCTTTTAATGTGCTGTCAGATTTTTAATATGTTGTTGAGGAATTTTACATCTCTATTCATCAGAGAGATTGGTCTGAAGTTTTCCTTTCTTATAGTATCTTTAGCAGGTTTTGGTATTAGGGTGATGTTGACTTCATAAAGTGTGTTAGGTAGTTTTTCCTCTTCTTCGGTCTAGAATAGTTTGAGCAGGAATGGTATTAAGTCTTCTTGGAATGTTTGGAAGAATTCCCCCATGGACCCAATTGGTCCTGCGGTTTTCTCTGTTGGGAGCCTACTGATGACTGATTGGATTTCTTTACTTTTGATTGGATTGTTGAGATCTTCTATTTCTTCTTGAGTCAGTTGTTCATGGAAGTTGTTCATGGGTTTGTAGGAAGTTGTCTATTTCATCTAAGTTGTCTAGCTTGTTGAAATACGGTGGTTTATAGTAACTGTGTATTTATTAGATCTTTTTTATTCCTTGGCGTCCTTGGAAATGCCAGTTTGTTTTTTAAATAAAATGTTTTCCAATTTTATGACTAATTTTTAGATGTTAAACATTTATTGAGTGTTTACTTTCAATCCAGTATTTTATGTGTTACATAGAAACCATGTAATAATATGAAGAATGTGCCAGTTTGAACCTTTTTTACTCCAGAAAAGCCAAGTTCTTTAAATCTCATTCAGTATTACTGGGTGGGATCTTTTTGGTTGTTTTCATGGAGATGTGACCCACCCACTTGTGGGTGGTAGGTTTTAATTCAATGGTTTCTATGGAGATGGGTCTCCACCCATTTAAGGTGGGATTGCTTACTAGAGACTTTTGAGAGGGAATCATTTTGGAAAAAGCTTTAGAGCCAACAGAGCCCTCTCAGCCATTGTCTTTTGGAGATGAAGAAAGAAAACACCCCTGGAAGAGCTCCAGAAAACAAAATGCCAGGAAAAAAAGATAGCAGATGTCCCCATGTGCCTTCCCAGTTGAGAGAGAAACCCCAAACTTCATCAGGTCTTTCTTTGGAGTTAATGTATCCTTCTCTGAATGTCTTAGTTTGGACATTTTCATAGCCTTAGAATTGTAAACATGCAACTCAGTAAATCCCCTCTTTAACAGCTATTCCATTTCTGGTATATTGCATTTTGGCAGCTTTTATGTACTAAAACAAAGAAACAAACAAAATATCACCTTCATTATACACATTAACTTGGAAAACTGTATATTAAGTACATGTTGTGTGTCAGTCATTTTGGAGTGCTCTGAGGCACTGTTAATTGCTGGATCCTAGTATAAAAACCTAAAGTAGGACATATCAATCTGCAAAAGTTTTTGAACCATAATAACCCAATTTGAATGTTCATAATTTTGTCATGTGTTAATTCTTGCTAACGGATATTTAATGATGGAATAAAAGCAAAGGTGGCTTCAAAATAGAATGTGATCCAAAATTATACATCTTATCCCTGAATGCATTTACTCATTTGGTTAACTTTTATTAACTACCTTTGTAGTATGTTCTGTTCTGTGGTATGCTCAGGGATAAATACAATTACTCTTCATGGAACTTACAATTAATTGAGGGAGTCAAATCTTGGGTACACAATTAAAATAATGAGGCTGAGTACTCACAGAAATCTCAAAGCATGATCCCTAAAAGTGGGTGTTTGTTAATCAAGGAAACTGTTCTCAGGCTATGTTGAAAATGCATTAAAAGGGGACAGTATTAGAATTAGGGAAACTGCTCTGCAGTTCATATTATTAATACATGATTGAAGAATATTGATGTTAATGAAGAAGAATGCATGTGAAAAAATTGCTGGAAAAATACAAAGAATGTATTAGTGATTAGTATGAGGAATAGGTATAACAATTTTTATAACTTGAATGAGTGTGAATAGTGATGTTTCAAACAGATAAAAGGTACAAGATTAGGAAGAAATTTAGAGGGAGAATGAGTTAAGTAGTTGATTGTTTGATTAATTCAATAAAGGGACAATAATCAAGATAACATGGCATTGTGGAAAGAATACATGAATAAATAAGTGGAAGAGACTAGAGAGCCTAGAACCAGATCGAGCCAAATATAGTCAACTGATCTTTGACATGGGAGCAAAGGCATTCTAATTGAGAAAGGATAGTCCTTTCAACAAATGGTACTGGCAACAACTGGATATCCACATGCAAAAAAGTGAATCTTGACCAAAGCTATACAACTTCTAGAAGATGATACAGTTGAAAATTTAGTTGGCCTCGCATTTGGCAATGAACTTTCAGATACAATACCGAAGGCACAATTCATGAAAAACTATAAGTTGGATTTCATTAAAATTAAAAACTTCTGCTCTTTGAAAGGTACTAAGAGTGTGAAAATATAAGCCACAGACTTGGAGAAAATATTTCCAAAGCACACATCACTAGAGGTCTTGTATCCAAAAAAATACAAAGTACTCTAAAACTCAACAATAACTCAACAATAAGAAAACCAAAACCCAATTAAAATCCGGGCAAGAGATATGAACAGACACTGTGCCAAAGAAGATTTACAGATGTCAAATAAGCATATGAAAGAATACACAATATCCTATACCATCAATGAATTACAAATTAAACAAGGAGATATTACTAGACATTTATTAGAATGATTAGTATCCTAAACAATAATAATGTTCCTGAGGATGTGGGGCAACAGGAACTCTCATTCATTGTTGGTGGGAAAGAAAAATGGTTCAGACACTTTGGAAGATAGTTTGGCAATTTCTTACAAAGCTAAACATAGTATTACATACTATCCACCAATAGTACTAGACAGTATTTACCTAAAGGTGTTAAACCCTATTTCCACTCAAAAACCTGCACATGAATATTCAAATTAGCTTTATTAATAATTACCAAAAATTGGAAGCAATCATGATGTCCCACAAAGGAGACATCCATCAATCAGAATGGACAAACAAATTGTGGTACATCCATGAAATGGAATATTACTCAGCAATGAAAAAGGGGCTATCAAAACATGAATATATGGAGGAACACTAAACATATTAATGCTAGATGAAAGAAGCCAGTATGCAAAGGCTACACACTGAATGATTCCATCTCCATGACATTTTGGAAAAGGCAAAACTGAGAGACAATGAAACTATCAGTGCTTTTAGGGATTCAGGGAGGAGAGTGGGAGGAAAAGATGAATAAGTGGCATAGTGGCTTTATTTAGGGAAGTGAAACTATTCTACATGGTATAATAATGGTTGATTTGCCAAAACCCATAGTAATATATAGCTCAAAGAGTGAACTCTAATGTTAGCTATGGACTTTAATAAATAATAATGTATAACTGCATTTCATAAATTGTAACAAATGTACCATACTGTGCAATAAAGAATAGTATGGGAAACTGTACAGTATAAAGGAGGTATATGGAACTCTATACTTAATGTTAATTTTCTGTAAACCTAAAACTGTTCTAACATAAAATCTGTCAATTTAAAAAGTACAAATTAGTGAACAAGATAATGGACTCCTAAAATGTTATAGTACAATTATATATATATATTTGTTTATCAAAAATTTGTGGACATTAATTATGATAATCCTTTATTTATTTATTAATTAATTACAATTAATTATGTCATGCATATGAATACTATGGTAATTAGGGTGAATGTCCTCTTTCTACCTGTGGAGAGTTATAGTTTTTTTCTTCTTCCATAAAATTGAACTTGTGTAACTATAATGGCCTGAGTACCCCAAATGATAAGCACAATGGATTTAATTGATATGGTTAAATCATAATGATTTTTTCTAAAACAATTATGAATGAAGAACACTGTCAAGTTGCTTTTTGAGAATGAGAAAAATCTAAAAGTGTAATACACACCTAGCCAAACTTGGTCCCTAGACAATCATCCAGACCATTCATTGTTTCCACTTTTTTCTATGGTCTTTTAAAGATATTGCATGAATTACCAGAAATTGTGGAGTTGTTGCATTGTTTTCTCATGATTCTCAAGTCTCTGTATTTCTTAATAATTGGAAATTAGGTCTAAAGAGTTGATTAGATTCAGATTCAACTTTTTGAAGGGAAAGAATAGTTTAAAATTTTGCTGTGTATTTTGCATTACATCATACAAGAAGGTATATATTTTCTGGTTGTCCTGATATTTTAATGCAACGTCATACCAACACATTTACAATGGGGGAGCCTCATTATTTCATTGGCTTTCCCATTAAAATTTATCCTAATGCCTTAATATCTGTTGATGATCATTGCTTTACCAATTACTTCACTAGAGATTGAAAAATGTTGCTGAAACTAGTAATTCTGTAATATTTAACAAGTTGTATAATAACAGAAATATTTATGTGAGGGAAGGTACTTTTTTCTCATAGCCAGTATTATGTAAGTTACCTTGAAATAAAACTCTTAGGGGACATAAGAAAAAAATTCATATTTTTCTTTATTTACCAAAGATCAGGCTTATATGTTATCTACCTCCATTGGTGACCAATGAAAGTCTTATATTTATGCTTCATTTTTTTTCCAGTTTGTTGCATTTTTCAAAGTTATCATGTGCTTTTAGGTGTTTAAATTATTAAATTTCAATAAAATGCAGCCATTATTTATTTAACTAAAAATATCTCATCTTCCTCCAGCGGGGACCTTTTAACATAATCTCTTCAGCCTTTGACACTTAATATTTGTTTTCCACTTCAACAAGTAATCCAAACTTGCTTGGTTTTTGCCATCTCAGACCTGGAGTCAGCCATTTCCATAATTATTCTTTGACCTTTATGTTTTTAGAATGTTACTTAACAGGTATTGTCTAAGCATCAGGAATGCACTCTGTTAGTGAGTTTCTATTACCTCTATGTCTATTCAAGAAAAAGAACTAATGAAAAAGGTTGTTTTTTTGAAGATGCAATAATTATTTATATTTTCATTTTATATTTAACCTCTAAAAGTATTAGCATAAATTATGTTATGTTATAGTTACATATTTTTCTGACAATGAACATTTGGGTCACTAGCAAATTTTTATATTTATATAAAATTATATAATTATAAATTGTTAAAAATTATATTGTAATATTAATATTATCTTATATTTTTTCTTAGAATATATGCAGCAAATTATACATAATCAAAATTCTGTGTCCTGAACAACTTTGAAAACTAAAATATACTTTTTAATATCCCTTGAAAGTTCTTTATTTGGTCAAAGAAGTCTTTATTTGTTTTTTATTGTATTAGATTCCCAGCTGCTAAAACAAATGCCATAAGATGGGTTGGCTTGAAAAATGGGAATTTATTGGCTTATGGTGGTTTTGAGGTCAGGAGAAGTCCAAATTCCAGATATCAATAAGGCTATGTTTTCTTTGCAAAGACTGTAGCTTTCTGTGGTTGGATGCTGGTCCTCAGTCTTTTGGTCTTCTCACACATGGCAAGGCACATGGCAAGGTCTTCCCCTTCCTTCTCCAGTATCCATAATTTCTGCCTTCCTCTTGTGGTTTACTTCTCCATGTCCAATTTCCTTTGCTTACAATGACTTCAAATTGGCTTACAGCCCACCTCATTCAGTTTGGGCACATGTTAACAAATGACATCACCAAGGTTCTATTTACAAATGGGTTCACATCTACAGCACCAGGGATTGGGACTTGAACACACCATTTTTAGAGGATGTAATTCAGTTCCCAAGATGTGGCAAATATACTTTCATTGCATTTTGGCTTTGCTGACCATTATCATATACTTACCTAGGTTGGCTTTAATAATTAAATATTGCAACCCAGTGCTGTGTCATCTATAATTCTGAGATTATATCATCCTCATTATTATTAGAGATCTAAATTGCATGGCAGAATTTTTCACTGGTATTCCCATTACACAGAGGGCAGTCTTTTCTGAACCTTTCAAAGATAGTAATAACTTCCATATTAGCATACTCCTCACTATCTTTGGGCAAGAAATTTTCTCTGAGCTTTCCTGACAGCTGGTAGATACTAGGCCATAAATAATGAAAGTATTCTAACATTTGCACCCTTATAAACATTCTGGGCATTCTCTTCCTTATCTTTACCATATAGTGGCAAAAAATTTTATTCCTAATGGTCAGTGTTTATCTCTTAGCCAGTACTCTACTCTTCTTATGTATCTGTTGGTTTGCTGGTATAGGGGACCCAAAGTGTTCAGATGAAAGGTCAAGTTCTAGGTTAATGGGACAATTGCTGTGTTTCCTGCTTTCAGTCTAATGGAAAATATGGCAATCCTACTAAATACCATGATCCTGAGTCTATTTCCACAATTCATTTGCTATAATTTTAGTTATTTTTTCAAGATCAAGGCTATCCACAATATCATGATTGTAAATATAGCATTCTCCAAGTCCATGGAGGAAGATTTTAGTAGCAGCACTGGCATCAGAGAAAGGAAATTCTTATTCAGAGTGAATACACATTCCATTGAGAAAAAAGTACTTCCCTTTACATGATAGCAGTAGTCCAAAATAACTGACCTTCCCATGGGTAGATTACCTATCCTCTCAAAGAATGGTGGTATTGAGAGAGCCACAATTAATGACTTCTATTGGTAATTTTTGAATGTATCAGTAAATGGAGACATTGAGGAGTGGAAGTTGATATTCTTGAGTCCACGCCTAGTCTACATCCCTGTTGCCTACCTATTATAAAGTCTTCAGATGTTTTGGGCCCCATGAAAACTGGCAGCATAAATAGCATGCCAAAATGGGGTATATATGTCTGAAAAATCTAAAGATGTCCACTAACCATTTATTTTATTTCTATGGGTAGATTGTACCAGATGTAGCCACTGGTCCTTTGCTTTGGAAACGACATCTCAACCCACTCCAGATTACTTACATGACTAGAAATTTCACCTAGGTTACTGGCTCTTGAATTTTTCATTAATCCATACCCACTGGCATGTATATTCTACCAAGAAGTAAGTGTCCAAGTAGTTCCTATACACATCTTTCAAGTGCAATAAACATGAAATAATCAATGCAACAGACCAGCATTATGTCTTATGCAATAAAGGTAGTAGTTGATATCATTCTGAGGTAATACTCTGAAACTACATTGCTGGTTCTCCAGCTGAAGTCAAATTGATTTTCACAAAGTTTCCTAATAGATAGCCAGGAAAAAAGCATTTTCTTGATGAATTCCAGCATATTAGAAGCTAGGGTATGCATTAATTTACACAAACATGAATCCAAATCTGGAGAAGCATTTGCTATTGGAGTCATCAGCTGATGAAGTCTCTTATAATGCACTTAATTCTCCAAAATCCATCTATTTTTTGCACAAACCAAAGAGACTAATTAAATGTGGATGTGATAAGAATCCTCACTCTGCATTTTTCAAGTCACCAATTGCGACACTAATCTCTGCAATCAAAGCACTGAATTCTCCAAGACCCATCTATCTTTTGCACAAGCCAAAGAGACTAATTAAATGTGGATGTGATAAGAATCCTCACCCCATAGTTTTCAAGTTACTGATTGTGACACTAATCTCTTCGATCAAGAATGTGGTATTAACTCATGCCAGCAAACCTCACGATTTTGGTAGGTAGAAGCAATTAGAATGGCTTCTACATGTGTCTTTTTTTGTTCTATAGTACACTCCATAACTAAGGGAATGAAATGTTGGGAATTTGTTAGTTGCTGGTTGTGCCTGTTTAAGCTCTGTATTCTCAGACAAAGGAAATAATCACAAGCCAAAACTCTATTGATTACTTTGCCTTCATTAACTACTCTGACTCAGAGGCAGGGTGCAGATTTATCTCCAAGAATTAGTGTCAATTAAAAGCTAGTTTCCAGTTATGCCTGAAAAGTCTGGTTATGCCCTTCTCCGATGATAATTGACAATATAGAAGAACATTCTTATCCCCTGAGAGACACCTATTAATGTTAGGGCCCTGCTTTCTCAGTTTAAGACTACTGATAGCCAGTGGAAAAGGACTCTGTGCCTGGACTCAGGTGCCTGGAATTAGGAGCCTCTTTCACTGAAGGCTTATTCCTTTCTAGGACTCAGAGTGTTGTGTGAAAGATTATGCATTTGCTCCCCAGGGGAGGGTTAATAAATATTCCATTTACTAGCTTTATCATTCTGCTGCATTCAGCAAGATGACCAGACCCCACCTTAGCACAGTGATTACTTAGCCTGAAAACTTAAAAAATGTATCATGAACAGCAGCATGACTACTGTGTCATGACTACATGCTAATTAGGTAGTCCTCTATTACCTCCAACCTCCTATATTAAAATATGTAGGTGAAGAGGAGAAATTTGGCCTAGTATAAGAGAATTCTTTCAGAAAGACATGACTAGAGTAGTAAATGGATGTAGTATTTGATGAAAGATGCTATTGTGCATCTAATTGGAGCTTTGCTCCTTTTTTCTAATTTTTCAATCTTTTCTTATAGTTCTCAGCATAGACAAGAGTAAAGCCTAACATAATGAAGTGAGTGATTTCTCAAGATTTAGCTGTGGAAATAAAAGTATTACCTCTGCCTGGATTGTGGGGAATATTTCATGGTAGAGATTTACCCGAAATAGGCAGAGTTAATTACTGTCAGCATATCTCAGATATAGATTCAGGGTATGAGGAAATAACAATTATGTCATTAGTTAAATATGTGGATTTAGCAAGTTCATATGAAGTGTCATTTATCTTTTAAATAATTCTGATAGATAACTGTTATACACCATATTTTACATGAAGAAATTAGCATGTGTAGATATTATAGAACTTGCCCAAGCTACATGGTTAAAACAGAATTTGACAACAGCCTCATTCTTGAACTTATTATCTTAATTCTTAACTTGTAATTTAATTCTTAACTCTTATATTAACTTCTTCATTTTGTGGGACAGATTTCCCTACTACAATCTCAATCATTAGAGGTTATTGATTTACTTTGAACTCTTCTTATTTTATCAAATAATTAATCAATATATCCAGCTTAGTTTACCTGCTATCAAAAATAGTCCCCTGTTTCACTACATCTAATGCTACTGCCTTTATTAAAGCTATCATCTCCTGGTACTTGGACTACTACCACACTTCTGGGTCTCCCATCTTCTTCCAGGAATATTTACCTTCCACAGTGTTACCATTGCCAGTCAGATCACATTACTACCTTTCTTAAGAATCCACAATGGTTCTCTACTTTCTACAGGAAAAAGTCAATCTCTTATGCTTCTCATATATGTCTTCATGATTCCAGTGGCTTTTCTTTTAAATTTACCCCCCCATCACTCTTTGTCCTGTGCATTCAGGTTTAGTTATTAAACTTTATGCAATTCACCACATAATTCTTTATTTCACTTTGCAGGAAAAAGTTTATCATTTAATCTTAATAAATTTTGTCTATTTTTAAAGTGTGCCTATGGATCATGGACCATTGTGTTCATTCACATTTAGAGGTTCCCTTCTCTTTATAGCCTCTATATTTGTCTTTATTCATTGCATTTATAATATGGCATTTTAATTTTTTCCTGGCCTTTCTTATTTGACTGTGAGCTCCTTAGTTAAAAATTATTTAATCTATGGATTTCCATAAGGCCAAGAATCTATCAGAATTCAATAAATACAATTTGAAGAATGGGTATTCACCAAGGCATATTTAACAGAAATGGGTAAATTTGACTTTTGGTTTATTTTCATTACAGTTTTCCTGTGAATAGGCAAATTTTCAAGAATAACTTCTTAATCTAGTAGCTATTTAGAGGAGAAACAAAATAAGCATGATCCAAGCCCAAGAAGCTGTGAATTCATTCTGGCTTTTGACAAATAAGTGTAGCTCACAAAGTCACAGTTTTGAATCTACATATTGCAGAGTATCTGATACTCTAATGACACATTTAAAAGACTTAAGTAAATGTGGGAATTTGTTCCTTCTGCTTATTATGTTGGAATTTGCTACCTCTGCCTATTATATACTCATTCATGTAACATATATTTATAACTCAAAATAAATGATACATCTAAACAACATCCTCAAGAAGACAGCTGCAAACTTGAAAACATATTTTCTGTAAACATTGAGATGGCAATCATTACCTTTGTCCAAAATAAATACCAAGTAAGGAGAAAACCACTCCAAAATCAATAGGTAAGGAAAATGGAGTCCAAATGTATTCTTTAGCAGTGAGCACAAAGAATTAAAACAAAAACAAATCAAAAACAACTTTGCAAGATTAAATATTTCTAAGATCAATTGGAGGATTCTTTTCCTCAATTAATCACTAAATTGTTGTGAGTCAGACTTTCAACTATATCACTGTTAAAAAGAATTAAATAAAGATATATCTTTTCTCCAGGATCTTTCTCAGAGTTTCTTTGACATCTTTGTTTCTCAGAGAGTAAATCAAAGGATTCAACATGGGAGTCACTGGAGTGTAACATAAGGAAGCTACTTTACTCAGCTCAGGAAATCTGTCAGGAATGAAATACACAAAAATGATGGCACCATACAGCACACTCACGACTCCCAAGTGAGAGCTGCAAGTGGAGAAGGCTTTCTTACGTCCTTCAGTAGAGTGTATTTTTAAGACTGTGGACACAATATAAATGTAAGACACAATAATGACAAATATGGTAGGCAAAATTATAATGCTGCATACGAGAAAAGAAATCATTTTATGAATGTAAAGATCAGAACATGAAATTCTCTGAAGTGGACGGTCACCACAGTAGAAATGATCAATGGTGTGAGATGCACAAAAGGATAAAGTGAACGTCATGCTGGTCTGGAGAACTGAGCTGATGCAGCCACAGAAATAGGATCCTGCCACCAACTGAATGCACAGTCGTGATGACATCTTAACGGAGTAGAGGAGGGGATTGCAGATGGCAATGGCTGCCAGGACAAATTCCTCGGTCACAATGAAGAGCGTAAAAGGAAAGAACTGGGTCACACAGCCTGCAAAGGAGATGAACTTGCTTTCAGACCAGAAGTTTATCATAGCCTTGGGTGCAATAACAGATGAATAGAAGAGGTCAATGAAGGGCAGGTTTCCTAGGAAGAAATACATTGGTGTGTTCAGCTGGGAGTCACTCATAATAATTACCATCATCCCAATGTTCCCTAGAAGAATCATGACATATACAAGCAGAAATAACAGCAAGAGGAGAATGTGGAGCTCTGGGCGAACTCTGAAGCCTACAAGAATGAAGTCAGTTACTTCTGAGTGGTTGTTTGTTGCACTGTCAGTCATGGCAGATACCTGCTGAAAGGCACAAGACAAAATAAGGAAATAATGTCCTGGCTTTGATTCTAGATCTATAAACGGTCTCTTAGATGTGAAATAGATTCCTTATAGCTTATTTAAACACTGTATGTAGAAAATTTTACCCTCATGAAGAAGAAATAATTTTGACTTCTGAATCTAATTTTATTAAACTTAGATAAAGGATTGAAATAAATTATTTGGTTATTCAGCTTAAGGTATACTTTTGTGGGAATTTCAGCAAGGAAATAACATTTTCCATTAATTTTAACTCACATTCTGAATGTCTAATATTAATATATTTCTGGTTAAAGAATTATCCTTACCTAGAATAGGAATGTTACATATAACTCAACCATAGTGATTTGTTGCAATTATGAGAGCAGTCAGTGTTTGAATCATTACATGACAATAGCGAATATATTCTTATCTTATTTCATCTCAACTCTTTTAGCTTCCTTTATCATGCAGAAAAATTTGAAAATAGAGTAAAATAGAGACAATTTATTGATATGCTAAAATTAATAACAATAATTAAACCTAGCTGAAATTAAAAGGCTAACATTATTTTGAAATATATGTTCATTTTATCAAATTAAGATCTTTCCTATAAATTAATGTATTTTTATCATTTCCTTAAGAGTATATATTAACAAAATAATATATATTATATTGGAAATAATATTTTAACATTATTAGTTATTTAATTTAAAAGTACCATAATTACTTAGTCCTTCTCTAGAAGTAGAGAGATAACCTGTTGAACATCTCAACCTTTACATTTTTTCTATGAAAACTGAATCAATTCATAAGGTTTTACATCCTAGTTGGGAATTTGAGGTATACATTTTATATTTATACCTAAGGCTTAAATGTAAAGGAAAATTTCTCCTCAAATTCTGGTATTTTTTTTTCCAGTGAAGATAATTGAATCACCTTAGTATTTAAAGACGATGGTGGCTCAGTGGCAGAGTTCTCACCTGCCATGCCAGAGACCCAGGTTTGATTCCTGGTGCCTGTCCAAGCCAAAAAAGAAAAAAAAGAAAAAAAAATAAAGACCATAGTAACCTTGTGTCAAGTAGAGTTCATGATTATCTGCCAGAATGTCAGTAGTGTTTGTTTGTGATGGCCTTAGTTATGTGTACTCCTGTGTAGCATTTTTCTGGATATTTTAGTGTTGAGGCTTTACTTATCTTCTGTGATGGATTCCACTGGGAGAGGAGTAATCATAAAGTCAATTATGCAGATATAAATACAAACTCCAGGGCCATTGTCCATGAGGACTACAAAAAACTCAGGTACAAACAAAGAGTCTAATAAAAGTCAAAGAACAAGGAATTTTCTCTTTTCTTCTATGTACCCTTTGGGACTTCTCTATGGACCTTATTTTTTCATTAGTTAAAAATCCTTTCAATTAACTACCATGACAGACATATTGATATGCATGAGATATCAATTAAAAAGTGAGCACTGTATAAGAAAAATTTCAGAGAAATGAATATTTATAATTATGTAGTAAACTACATTATTTACAAATTATGAGCACCATGCATTCTCTCCAAATTATTGTTTACCTTTTTTTCTTGATGGCAAACATATTTCATATATAACAAATACTCTTGAAAATGTTTTGCTAATTCTTTACATTCCTATATTTTAATACTAAGTAGTTTGAAAACAGAACAAAAGAAATGATAATGTTTAACAAAATTACAGAAAAATATATGTAGTAAAAACATTAAGAAGAAATCAGTATCTGTATTTAAAAAGTCCTTAATATTTACTGGGTCTAAAAAATTAGAATGAAGGCACAGATGTAACACTCTTTTGAATAAGCTCAGTTTTATAAGGATGCCATTTTCCCTTAAATTTGTCCATAAATGAAGTGTAATCCAGTTTTAAAAAATCCACTTTTTAATTAAAAATTATTTCTAGAATTTATTTGGAATTTTCCCAGTGTATAGAATATTGTTTGGTCAGAGCTTTTCTTTATTATAAGTCGGTATTAGTAGAAGTTTCATTAGTGTAGGAAGGAAACACTTCTAGGTTATTATTTTTTTTTGCATGCTGTATGGTGGAGGTCACATTTCATTCTTTTTCCATGTGGGTAAAAAAAAATTCGTTATTGCAGCATCATTTGTTTAATTTTTGTTTGTCTGTTTTCATTGATCTTTGTTTGTTTGGGGAAGTGCATGGGCTGGGAATCCAACCGGAGTCCCCCGCATGGCAGGCAAGAGTTCTATCACTGAACTACCCTCGCACCGCGCCCCCCACCACAATTTAGGTATTTTAAACTTCAAGATATTCATTAAGGAGAATAGCGGCATGGCAAATTTGGAAAGACAGGAGGAGCTTCTAGCTAGTACTCTTGTAATAACCTCTCACTCTATAGAAGATTACTTAAAACAGAGATATTTCCAGTGGGAGGTGTGACTTAAAAGCCCAGCCCGTAATTATGATCTGGGGATCAGATACGTGGAAATAAATATGTTATTACCTCTTTATCTATCAAAGTAGCTCTCCAGGAAGTTAGAAACTCCGCAATTCTTCAGGGAAAAAATGTACTTGTCTCCATGTCCTTCCTTACCAGCAATAAAAGCCAAAAGGAGCAGAAAGTTGATCACCTTACTCTGTTCTTCCAAAACCTGACTTTGTATGGATCTAATTGGTAGAACCAAATAATGTGTTCAAAATTACACCACACATCGACGTTTCCAATATTTTCAACTTGAAAGAGCATAAGGTGGAGCTTTGACTATCTAATCTACAAAATGTACCAAAATTCAACATACATTTTCCCATGCTTAACTTCTAACAAAAGCATTAGTCATCACAGTATGCTACTGCCTCTTGAATACATGCGACATAACAAAATTGGCAATTGATAGGGACCTAAAACAGACAAACAAACTTGAATGAATTCAAGGCTTGGATTTACTCAGTCTATGTGCTCTAACAATTATAATAGAAATCAAAAACAGATAGATATCCAGAAACACTATGGGCATAGACATTAAAAATGAATGCCTTTTAAAAATCTATGGATAAATAATAAATCAAAGTAAATTTCAATTATATACTATAATAATAAACAGTATTTATTTATTAGCAAATACGAATAAATATGCATCTAAACTTTTTGGATGTAGCAAGTAGAAGAAGTACTTAGAGGGATATATAAAGTCTTATATGCAAATATTATAAAGGAGAAATGCAGAAAAATCAATGGATTAATCTCAAATGTTAACAAACAAGACTGTAAGTCAAGTCAAATAAATAAAAGGACTTATATATAAAAATTAGTAAAATAAAATATGGGTAATAGAGAATATCCACAAGGTTTAATATTTTTTAATTTAAAATATTTAAATTCTAGCAAGCTTAACAAAGGGAAAACTTCAAAACTAAAAATCACAAGTATTAGGTATAAAAAGGTTTATCACTGCAAATCCTTTATATAAAAA